>QJNV01000132.1:0-146046 GCA_004155935.1 Monosporascus sp. GIB2 | reverse complement strand
AATAATCTCGGGCAACGTTGCTACAGTATTCGGTGTTTCGAAGTAGTTGATTAAGTCAACCCCCCACCAACGAGCCCCCCCACCAACGAGCCACCCCATCAACGCGCCACCCCACATGCGCGTGCGCGTTGACCTACTTACTGATTTCTTTCCGTATAAAAACCCTTTTAATAACGCTTTAGAAAAATTAAAAAAATTA
Organism: Monosporascus sp. GIB2; assembly: GCA_004155935.1. Classification (NCBI taxonomy): domain Eukaryota; kingdom Fungi; phylum Ascomycota; class Sordariomycetes; order Xylariales; genus Monosporascus; species Monosporascus sp. GIB2. Next base: position 145,847 of record QJNV01000132.1, on the reverse strand, counting down.
TCTTCCTATTTACTAAAATCTGCGTTTTCGAACGATAGGCAGTTTTTAGCTTAAATCCGCGCGGCGTAAGCGATTAACGAAATAAAGCGTAAAAGGTTTTTACGTTTAGCTTTTAAAAGATATTAAGTTAATAAAATATATATAATACGCCGTATTAAAGGTGTGCTGATAAAACTTAATAAGGTTTGTTAAAAGTTGTTGCCAATTTAAAAAAGGTTTTAATTTATTAAATTTATTATATAAAGTTAAACAAGTTATGTACTATTATATTCCCGTTTTCACTTATACGCATCATACTTTTTAATTAATAATAATAATTTCGAATGTTTAAAAAAAGTTAAGTAGCTCGAGTGTTGTATCGTTATTTTGAAATTATAACTTTTTAAAGTACAACAATTAATTTTAAACGTTTATATAGCGTTTTCCCGGCTTTTATTAATGTTTTAGTTAAACGTTTTCCTTTATAGGAAGTTAGGATTATTAAATAAGCGAATAGATTTAACGTAAATGAAATAGGAGTAATAAAAGGTGTAAAGAAAAATATTTTTACATTTAGAAAGATTTTTTAGGCAACGTATTTTATTAAAAAAAAAATACGTTTAAACAGGGGTGAATTATTATAATCGAAGAGATTAATACTAACAAGCGTTCGTTATTATTTTTCGTAATTTTTTAGCGGCGTTAACGTATAGTAATAATAGGTTTTTTAACATTATTCATAAATTATACGAAAACTAATATTTTCTTATTTTAAAAAACGGCTAGACGAATACTGAAATCGGGTTAAAATTGTGTCGCAAAAGTGTTATCCTTAATATTAAACCCGAAAATTTTAAAAAATAAAGGTTATTAAAAATTAACGGCTATAATAGTTATATCACCGAAAGATTTATATATATAAATTTTAAAAATCAGATATGTATTATTTTCCTGCCTTTTTAGGCTCTTTTTATTTTTTTAGCTTTTTAATATAAGTATATTTATTATTTTAAAACGGAAGTTCCGTTATTAATTTTGCGATCGCTACTACAAATAGGTTTTTAAAGTTATAAATAAGATTAATTTTCTAAGCGTTTTCGAAAGCGTAAAACGAAATTAAAATAATTTCGAAATATATTATAAAAAGTTAGGAAGTAATAAGTTTACTTTTATATACTAAAGTGAAAATACTAAATAATAAGTACGTTAAGAAAAGGAAGAAAGTAATGGATATATTTATCATAAGATTCATTTACTGTAAGATCCATTTTTACCTTATTACGCCTTAAGCTTTTTACCTAGGTAGTAACTTTAAGTATGAAAATATTTAAAATATTTAACAATTTTATTCGGATCGAAAACGTTTTTATAAAAAGCGATTTAATTTTCGGAAATTTTATTATATATTTTTTATATCGTAAGTTCGTAAAAGTTTTTAATAAAAAAATTAAATATTTTACTATCGCAATATATAAGAATTAATTAATTATAACCTTTAAAAAAGCGAAACTTAAAATATATAAAAAAATGTAAGCTAATTAAATGAAGACTTTGTAAGGATAACTTCGATTAAAAAAGTAAAAGTAGGGCTTAAGGCTTTTACGAAAGGACGTTTTATTACAACTTATCGAATTTAATAAAAAATAGACTTTTTGGAAGCGGGAAAAAAAACGGATTGTATTATTATACCCTCGTGTTAGTTTGGAATTAATTAATTAAGTTGTTGTTAAGCTATTGTTATTTGAAGTTAATGGTTGTGGTGGCGATGGCTTCCAAATTGGGGGGCTCGTTGGTGGGTTGGGGGGGTTGACTTATGGCGCAGTTCGGAAATTTTCAGCACCACCTACTTGTGCAGCTCCATTTCTGTCTTGCTGATTGACAGGGTTGGCACGAGCCATAAGAATCAGATTCTGAAAAATTCCGAACTGCACCTATGCTTAGCTGAAGCCCTGATCGGCGGTGCGGCTGAGGGTGCGAGGACACGTAACAATGGTCTACCAGCCTGCCAGTCAGCTGGCCTTGCGCAGTTTCCGGCTTTTTCAGCTCCGGATGTCCATTGCCCCTGGTTGTTCGCCAAGCTGGAATTCAGCACTCCGCCACTTCTGTGTATTGGTCCCTCGAGACGTTACATATGCAATATGTTCACTTTGTCTAGGTATTTTGCCCGGGTCTATTCAGAATCTTACCCGACTGCCCATGGTCAAGGTTCTGCAATCTCCCTTTATAACCTAGGGACGATTGGCATAGTATTTCAAGCAGCTTGGGCCTATGAAGCGCAACATTTTCCCCCTATTATTCATCGATAGCATGTTAACCTCCAAATGAGTAGTATCACGGTCCATTGCCGATGCGGCACATGGGTTTCCTATATTGAAATAGTTGTCACCGAACTTTTCTTTTTCGGTGAGTACTCTCTGACCTGTCCATCGACTAGTTGGTGTCTTAGCACTCCGAGTTGCTCGAGCCCAGCTTATTTGCGTACGGGGTTTGTCGACACTATGCGAACGGGCAATTGATTCTGTGAGACCATGCCACTAGGCCTAAGCAAAATGGATCCTGGTGGACGATGCTATGTTCTAGGTCAGTCAGCCTTGTTTTAGTGGCTGCGGGTTAGGATTCGCACGTGGGCGGACAGGATTGCCATGCTTATGATCTATTCTTAGGCCCTATCGCGGTGGTGTAAGCCGGAGAGCCTACCAAATACGCAACCTGTGAAGTAGTTAGTCACAGTATGTAATAGATATCTACTTTTTCCTGGCGGTCATCAAGTGATCGTTGTCAAATACCTAGGTATAAAATAGCTGTCTCCCAGCCCACTGGCCTCTGTTTCTTGTGAGCAGCGTGTATGCGGATTCATCCTCGGCCGGCAGAAAGCTCAGAGCCAACAGCCAAGATGTACAATACACAGTTTTCTCTCATCAGTCTCCTCCTTCTCACTGGTTCTCTGGGCCGGGACGTGGCTTCGCCATCCTGTAAATGTGTATGTGTTGCAACAGCAGACCCGATCACGGCGCCGTCTGACCAAGATGCAATAGGTACCCGGTGACGCATGCTGGCCATCGGAGGCCGCATGGGAAGCACTCAATCAGGAAGTGGGCGGAAAGCTTATTCAAAACGAGCCCATAGCCGCGTCCTGCTATCCTGGGCTGGGAGCGGATATGGCGGATTGCGACTACATAGTGACGCAGTGGCCCGACCAGGACTTCCAGACGTCTAACCCAATCGGTAGGCCCTTGCCCTACAACACGACATGCCCACCCGTGGACTACCAAGCTGGCGAAGTGGCGACGACATGTACACTGGGCGACAGCCCCAGCTATACCGTCAATGCGACGACAAAATTAGACATCAATGCCACAATGCTGTTTGCGCAGCAGCACAACGTCCGGCTGGTGGTGACAGGTATAGGACATGACCTCATTGGGCGATCAGACGGCTATGGCGGTCTTTCCGTCTGGCTGCGGTACTACCGCAACAGCATCGATTTCGAAGAGACGTATTCGTCCGCTATGGGATGCACAGAAGCGGGGTGGAAAGGCAGCGCGATGCGCATCGACGGAAACTGGCAGTGGCGGGACATCTCCGCCGTCGCCAGGGCCAATAACGTCATCGTGACCACCGGCGGCTCCGTGTCCGTCGGCGCTATGGGGTGGGTGTCCGGAGGCGGCCACGGCCCGGCCACACACAGTCACGGGTTTGGCGCAGACCAGGTCCTCGAGGCAGAGGTGATGCTGGCCGATGGGCGGGTCGTAACGGCGAACCACTGTGAGAATACTGACCTGTTCCGTGCGCTGCGTGGCGGTGGGCCGGGCTACGGCATCATCCTCAGCATGACGGTCAAGGCGTATCCGAACGTCGACGTCATTGCGGCCCACCACCTCACTATCGTTCCCCAGACGGCTACGGTCAACAACTCGGCCCTGCTCGATGCCGTGTCCCTCCTGCTGCAGCTGTATCCGTCCCTCGTCGACGCCGGGGTCGCCGGGTACAGCTACTGGTATAATCACTACCCGGTCCCTGTCGTCGAAAACTCCACGTCGGGTTACACACACGGCGTGTGGACCATCGGGAAGGACGAGGCCGCGGCTCGCGCGGCCCTGGATCCCGTCGTGGACCGGCTGCGGGGCGAGTTTGGCGCCTCGCTCTCTATTCGTGACGACTACGTCAGCTACGCCGATTACTGGACTTTCTACGCGGCGGAGAGCGGGCTGAATGACCCCCTCGGCGACACGCTGCTTGCGACGTCGCGCTTGATTGGGCGCGACCACGTCGCCGACGCGGGCGACGTGCGAGCGGCCGTCGACGCAGTCAGCCGCGCGCCGCCGGGCCAGTTCCACAGTAACTGCGCGCTCCTCGTGGCCGGCGGCCAGGTCGTCAAGGACGGCGCGGACCCGCTGTCGGGCCTGCTCCCGGCGTGGCGGCGGGCGGCATACGCGCTCGGGTCGCTGCGTGTCGTGCCCCGGCATACCGCGATCGAGGAACGGCTGGCCATCCGGGACGACATGCTCGCTAAGGGGGCGGCCTTGCAGCGGCTCGCGCCGGGCACGGGCGCGTATATGAGCGAGGCCGATCGGAACGATCCTGACTATATTGAGAACTTCTACGGGGAGAACTATGCTCGTCACTTGGCGGCCAAGCAGAAATACGACCCTGATAAACTCTTCTACTGCCCGACCTGTGTTGGGAGCGAAGCCTTTGTTGAGAGACCGGATGGGTCGTTGTGTCTGGCTTAAATCCGCAGTAGTTGTGTCCTACTTGGAAACAGGGGAAGTAGTTACGTGAGAGGTGTTGGGGAATAAACCCCTGCTCCACAGTATATAAGCTGTATTTATACTAAATCGGAGACTAGAGGCCCTTTTTATCTAGTTAGTTCACTTTGTAATAGGTTTCTTCAACCCTTATAAAGCTGATCTATTGTGATTATTAAAGCGTTATAAGTTATAATACGTATAGCAAGTTTCTAATTACTTTGGGTTAGTGAGCTATGAAAAATCAAGGCGGTACGCATGTGCTCATGTTTTTATTCACGGGAATCCCTTTTAATACACAAAAACGAACTAGACACACTTTTCCAAAAAAATAAAAAAAAATTAAAAATAAAAAAATTTTTTTTTTTAAAAAAAAAAAAAAAATTGGAAAATTACAATTACATTCAATTATTTTATTTCTTAAATTTATTACCTCATTAATTACTTTTAATATAATTTATATATTAAGTTATTGTAGGTTTGAATATTAATATGAATATTCATGATACAAACTTGTTTTTTAAATTTTAAAAAACAATTTTGTCTTATTGTTTAACGTTTTGTATGAAGGTTATAAATTACAGTTCGTGACACTATGATTTAACCTTCATTATCACCGGCGAGCCGAATGGGCGTATCCGGCAAGGGCACCATCTTCACAACCACGGGTTTGCCATCGGGGCCGAACCGCTGTGCATCGGCGTGCAGATTCCGCGAAGCCCGCACCGCCTGCACGGCCCTGTTCAGCATGGCGCTGTTGTAGCCAGCGACAGCCCGCTGGACCGCGGCAATGTCGTTGAACCTGGCGTTCCCGGCAAGCTCTCCGAGCGCCTGGCCTAAGGCCAGCGTGTCCACGAGCGTGTGGAACCCGCCCTCCCCCCGAAACGGCGTCATGGCATGGGCCGAGTCCCCCATCAGGACCACCCTTCCCGCCGGTAGCCCGCCGTGGGCCCCGAGGTCCAGGTCGCGCCAGATGTGCGTCTCGGGCCGGATGTTCTCGGTACGCGTGCGCTCGAAGATCTCGCGGAACTGCGGCGGCAGGCCCCGCACCGCCGCCAGAACGTGGTCCAGCTTGTCCTGCTGGCTGGCGACGTGCAGCCAGTGGTCGGGCCGGGCGATGCCGTCGTCGGCCTGCATGAAGTTCCAGTAGTAACGTGCGGAGCGCCCGTCGGCCTGCACTACGTGCAGGCCCGCGAAGGCAATGAACCCGAGGTCCGGGCGGATCAGCATGTACCCGCTATGGCCGAGGGCCAGCTGGCGCTTGAACGCCTCGCCCGACAGCTCCAGCTCGCCGACGACGGTGGAGAGGGGGACTACGTTGAGAAGGTCGGAGGCAGGGCGGTGGAGGAGGTTTTGGCGTACTTCGCAGTGGTTTCGTCTCAGCTTTCTTATTTTGGGCTACTTGCCGGGGGGAAGGGACGGGGGATTGAGGGAGATAGGCCTCCTACATACCTACGCTGTTAATGCCATCTGCGCCGACTAGAATGTCTCCCTTGGCACTTCCACCATCCTCAAAGTAAACCGACACCCCATGGTCATCGTGCTCGATGCGCTGAACGCGCCGGCCCCATTGGACGGGGATGTTGGTCGCCAGCCAGTTCCGCAGACGACGACGTTCCGCGCGGATCAGTGGAAAGTTGGGAGAGTCCTGCATGGCGACAAGGAGACAGCGCAGTGTTTAACAAGGACCAATGTACCCATTTTCACAAACCAAAAGAAAATGCCCTCACTCACTTGGAACCCCCAACGGCCCTCCAGCCTAGGTATGTACATGCCTAGCTGTGCAGGCAGCTCCAGCGGCGCAAGGTGATTCGTCGATTGCCGGAGGTCAGGCATGTCGGGCGGAAATGTCGATGCAAGCTTGTCAACGATTCTAGGTGATAGCCCTCGTTAGAATACTACCTTCCCGGCCCCCCCGTTTTCCTCTCCCAATAAACGGGGTTCTCTGTATGAGATTAGGACAGAGAGATTGAAAGAAACAAGAATCGTGCGTACGAATGTATGGCAAGGGCCCATCCCTGGGGGCGTGCGTCAGCGTCGGCATCACGCTCGAATATCTCAAACGAAAGATTTTGCTTGCGCAGGCTCTGGGCCAGGCTGAGCCCGCCCACGCCTGCTCCTACAATGAGGACGTGCATCGTGTCAAGATGTTAGATCTGGAGCTGTGGAATGGGGAGCGGATGATTGTAAGTGCGCCCGGTCATGGAACTAAGTATATGCGTCCGTCTCCAGGCACATGCACGGTTTCCTGCAAGCAGTGATGGTATGAAAGGCCTAGCTACTATTCAAATTTCTCTAGTAATATTCTTGGCGTTACTGGCAATCGGCGTGGAATGATTAGAAATCTCGCCGAGAAATAGTGCCGAAAGCCATATGAGCTGAGCGTCGGAAGGCGCCGAATAGATCGGGAACCATTGAATACACTCCGTAATCCGAGCAGGCATGAAAACCGCCGAAGTCCCAAGTTCCATGTGTCCAGAGCCGACCCCAGGCTCGGTGATGACACAGGTACTCTTGAATTCAGGGCATTGACCCCATTCGGGGTCATGACATCGCGCGGCTTTTTCAGAGGCTGCATGCAGTGACAGTGCCACTAGGGCACGGTCGGAGGTTTCTAAGCAGGGAGGTGATAATATCATGCAGCGACACGCTTTGTCCACACGCACAAGCATCGGGCTTTCGCTACTCTCCCGTCTTCGAAAATTTTTGAATCCATTAAGCAAGGGAACAAGACAATCTGCAAACATGTCGTCAGACCCTGTCGCGCTGCCAATAATCGACCTGGCCGGCTATCTCGCCCCCAGGTCCCCGGGGGACCAGGAACGGGTCGTTGAGCAGGTGCGTGACGCAGCTCATGAGTACGGCTTCTTCCAGGTCAAGGGCCACGGCGTGCCCCTGAGTCTGCAGCGAGACCTGCTGCGATGCATGGACAACGTCTTCAGCCTACCGTTGGAGGAGAAGCTTAAGATGTCGTTCCTCAAGAACCCGTGCCGCCGCGGCTACGAGGCGGCGGGCATGTCGCACCGCGAGGGCGACGCACTACCCGATGCCAAGGAATGCTTCTTCGTCGGCCGCGAGGACGCCGCCGTCGAGCTCTCGGGCATCTACGGCCCGAACGTGTGGCCCGACCTGCCCGAGGCCGACTTCCGCGGGCCCGTGTCCGCGTACTACGAGCAGACCAGCGCACTCGGCAAGGCGATCTGGGCGATGTTGCTGCAGGGCCTCGGCCAGCCGGCCGGGCTGGTGGACCAGTTTGCCACACGGCCCATCGTGCCCATGAAGATGATCCGATACTCACCGCACTGCCAGGCGGCCGCGGGCCAGTTTGGCATCGGCGCCCACACAGACTTCGGCGGCGTCACCATCCTGTTCCAACAGCCGGGGAAGGACGGCCTCGAGGTGTGGCACGAGGGGCGCGCCGAGTGGATCGAAGTGCCCGCGCTTGAGGATGTTTACGTGATCAATTGTGGCGACATGGTCGAGCGCTGGTCCGGCGGTGCGTACAAGAGCGCGAGACACCGCGTGATCAACAAGGCTGAGGGGGAGAGGCTGTCGTGCGCCACGTTTTGGCATGGTGATGTGCACGCCACGAATCCGCTGAGGCCCGACGACCCCAATAGCGAGACGGTCGGCCAGCTGCTGGCCAAGCGGTTCCGTAATCAGTACTCGTTCACTAAAGAGGTTCTGGCAGAGATGAAGGCGGTGTGATGTTGGTGCCACTTTGGATAGCTCTGTACCTTGGTAGACAGTCCGGTGTCAGCCTTAATTGGCACCAACAATGGGACCAACTGAAAATAGAAGCGGCCCCAATGTCGGCATATCTTCGTTTTTGACTGCCTTGACTCTATTTACTAGATCATGTCTGTAAAGCACGCCATCGGCAGATAAACAAAGCAACTAGATCCAAGATTCTACTTTCGTGCGGACATGTACATAATGTTATAGAACTAATATTATAATCTTTCACTTACCATTCGTCCACTTACCGCTCAAGGCAACTATGGCTAAAGGCTCTGTTCTGCGCCGAAACTGGTATGAACATCAGCTGTCTCAGTTTCTTGTTCCTTTTCTTTTCCTAGGTTGCGGTTAGGCAACACAGCCGGGATAAAAAGACAGAGAGGGCTAATGGGAAGAAGCCTAAAAAAGTGAATTATGAGATAATATGGACACATATGCCAGCCAGGGACTTGATATACTTCGATCAGCGGCAAATATGCATAATAGTGATACTTTTATCCATTAGTAAACAAGAGATTGTGGCATGTCAAGGCCTAGAAACTGACTTAAACCATGCAAGGAAGAACTTCTATGTTACCCCCTTTACCCCTATCTCCCGCCCGTCACCTCATATTCCTCAAATTCTGCCTAAACTCATACTTCATTCACTCACCCACCTTATCGTCGCGACGTAAGCTCGCCGCCCAATCTATTTTCACTCCCCACCGTAGCCTCCTGCGATGCCAACACGTAGCCAAACCCCACCGCCTTAATGCGGCCCATCCATGCAAGAAGGGGCAGTGAAACAAGCTGTGACTTCCCCTGCCGGCCGCGTTGACTCTGCACAAGCTCGACGCGCGCCATCAGATCGTCCACACCGACGGCCACGGGGCTCTCGTAATGGTAGAAGCGGGCGGTCGCAGCACCGTCGCCGGTTTGAGCAGCCGAGCCATTAGAGTCGTGGCGAATTGTGGCGTCGCCCAGCACCGACGCGCAGAGCCACCGTGCCACAGACTCGGCCGCGATCAGATGGATGCGGCCCGCCCAACCCGTGGCATCCGGCACCGAGCCGGCCAGGTCGATGCAGCGAGCAAACTCGTCCAGGACCTGCTGCTTAGCGTGCTCTGGCTGCTGCTGCCCCTTCTGCTGCGCCGGGAGCAGCCGGTAGATGAAAGACTGCACCGCTAGGTCCACGCTCCCAGCCGAGCGCTCGAGAAGGCGCTCGCTCGCCCATTTGGTCGCCACGTAGCCATCGGACCCGTTCGCAGGAGGCTCGTATGCCGCGGCCGAAGAAGCGGCTTCTGCTCCCTCACGCGGCAGTACGCCTCCGCTTGAGACGAAGTGAATGGGCACACGCCGACGCGCTGCCAGCTTGACCAGCTCCCGGGTCGAGTGGACATTGGCTGGCTGAAGCACCCGATAGTTGTCCCAGAACGCGCGCGCCGCGCCCAGATGAAGCACCACGTCGACCTCCGCGGCCAGGGCGTAGAAGCCCTCCTGCTCTAGCCCGAGAAGCGGGAGAGACAGGTCGCCGGCATGCGAGATCACCTTAGGGTGATCGGAAAGGGGGGGCTGGTGCGGCTTGTCCCCGCGCACGGCGACGCAGTGGATGCGTCCGACGCGCTTGTCTGCGGACAGCAGTGGGAGGAGATGCTTTGCGAGATTGCCCGTGGCGCCGGTGAGCAGGATGGTCGTTGCGCCAGCCGGGCCGTTGTTTTTGGCGGGGAGACGTGCGAGGAAGCTGGGAAGCGACGGAGGCGCCGTTTCGGCGTCCCAGTCGATGCAGTCGACGCTGGGACTCTGTTCGATCTGGTGCGCCATCTGCGCGAGCGTGTTGGCGTTGAGGAGGTCGACGAGGCGGACGGCGACGTTGAGGGCCTGGCGGATCCGCGACTGCAGCCGGACGATCAGCAGGGAGTTCCCGCCCAACTGGAAGAAGCTGGTCGATGCGGTGATGGCTGGACCGAGTTTCTGGGCCTGCGGGCCGAGGACGTCGCGCCACAGGCGGCGGAGCTGGACCATTGTTTCGGTCATCCCGGTGTCTCCCTTCTCGGATGTTGCAGCGACGATAGCTCGCTCGGGTAACGCCATATTTTTAATGGCCTTTCGATCCACCTTTGCATGGTTGGTCAGGGGCATCTTGTCGAGAGGGATGGCCACGATGGGTATCATGTACTGGGGCAACTGGAGGCCGCCGAGCAGTTTCTCTAGGAACGTCTGCTCATTTTCCGGGAAGTCGTGATGTGCAAACACGACATGTGCGACAAGGAGTTCTGGATCGCCCTCGCGGAGCGTGACCACGGCGTCTTTTAACACGCCCCCTGATGCCAAGACTATGTTCGTCTCGATGTCGCGCAGCTCAATCCGCAGCCCCCGTAGCTTGACCTGGGTGTCGCCCGCCATACGGCTGCGGAAGACTAAGGACCCGTCGGCCTGCAGGTGCCCGACGTCGCCGGTGCGATGCATCCGCGTCCAGCCGTTAGCGATGTGCCAAGTCGACGCGTAGGGATTCGGCACAAAGACGCGGGCGGAGAGTTCTTGGTTGGTCAGGTAGCCAAGGGACACGCCGGGGCCTCCGATGACCACCTCGCCGGGCATGCCGGGGGGCAGCGGCCGTAGTTGATCGTCCAGGATGTAGGTTGCGTAGTTGGGCAGAGAATAACCACACGGAATAGGCCCGCCAGTGTCTTCGTGCAGCTTCTTGTCCCGGTAATCAATCTCCATCTTGTGGGAGGCAATGGAGATCTCGGCCGGGCCGTACGAGTTGTGCACCCGTAGCTGGGGAAGACCGAGGCGCGCAAATTGCCGCAGCACCGTCTCGGTCAGGGGCTCGCCACCCGCAAAGGCAAAGCGCCAGCTGGACGCCTGTGCAAGTTTGTCTCCGCCGTACTGCATCCACATAGAGTACTCCGACGGCGTGACTTTAGTGTACGTGATAGCCTGCTCGTGCACGATGCCCGTGAGGGAGACCGGGTCGCCGCGTTGGGTATAGGGGACCACGTATATCATGCCGCCGTTAACGAGGCCCGTGAATATCTGGTCCATGGAAAAGTCAAAGGTGAATGCACTCTGCTGCAGGACACGTTCAGCGCCCAGCTGGTACGTTCTCGTGTAGCCCTCCATTTCGTTACGCATGCCCGCGTGCTGAAGGGTGATGCCCTTGGGCGTGCCGGTAGAGCCGCTGGTGTACAGAATAGCGGCTGGCGCATCAGGCTGCGCAGCGTTCGGCACGCGCCGCGCAGGCATGGACGCCACGGTGGAAACATCGACAACCAGATTAACATTAAGCTGCGGTGAATCGGCCAACGTGGTAGCATCTGCCAGGACGGCGCTGGGCCGACAATCTTTCGCCAGGACCGCCAGCCGTGAGAGCGGGTTGCGGAGGTCCAGGGGCACGTAGACGCCGCCGATTCGCATAATGGCGAGTATGGAGCAGACCCAGTCGCAAGATGATTGCTGGAACGCGAGCACACGGGAGCCCGCGCCTACCCCGGCGTCCAACAGCGCCTCGGCGACGGCCTCGATCCGGTCCATCATATCTGCGTACGTGAGCCTACCGCCAAGGCCGTCTGCAAGCGCAATATTATCGGCATGCTCCCGGGCGACCTGGTCAATGCGATGGGGCAGCGTGGCCGGCCAATTCGACGCTAGCTCGGGGCCCAGGCCGGCTTGAACGGCGCGGGCCAGCTGCGTCTCGCTAAAAAGCGGCGTGGCCTCGTGCGAGAGTGACATGTCTTGGCCCAGCGTGTGGATGAGGTGCGTGTACGTCTCCAGCAACAGGTTCGCTGCGGTCAAGTCGTATAACCCCGTCTGCACCCTCAGCGTGACATGGACATCGACGCCAAAGTCGGCTACGTCCAGCGAAATGTCATACGCCGTCCGCCCCGGATGCATCTCCTCCAGCTCAAGCCGGCAGCCACCCCAAGTCTGCCGGTCGCTCGCCTCCTGCCGGTAGTCAAAGAACGCCTGGAATAGGGGGCTGTGCGCCGACGAACGCGCCACGCCGAGGTCTTCGAGAAGAACATCAAACGGTACACGGGAGTGCTCCAGTGCGCCGTAGGCCGTATTACGAGCCTCGACCGTGGCGTCGGCAAAGCTTTGGCCCGGCCGGCGGCGGAACCGCAGGGCGAGGAGGTTAAGGAAGAGGCCGACGCTACCCATGACGTCGCTATCATTACGGTTGGCGTCGGCAATGCCGATTGCCAGGTCCCCGGCGTCAGTGAAGGCGAACAGCATGGATTTGAAGGCGGCCAGGTAAAAGTGGAAAGGCGTGCATTGCTGATCCCTGGCCACGGACTTAACGCGTGCGGTTACTGCTGGGTCAAGCCGAGTGCCTACTTGGTGGACTTTGTAGTCGGTCACCGCTGGTCGGGAGCTCGCTCGGGCCATGGGCAGTAGCGGCAGGACTGGTGGCTGCTCGCCGGCCGGGAACACGCCCCGCCAGTACTCAAGCTCGTCGCGCAGGTCACCCCCTTCGAGTGCCCGCCGCTGACCTACCGAGAAATCGGGGTACTGCTGGGGCGGCAGCCCGAGATACCGGCCCATGTATGCCTTTTCCAGTTCCGCCATGACGATCTGGAAGCTGACCATGTCCATAATGATGTGGTGGTAGTTGACCAAAAGGTAATGGTGAGTTGGCGACAGCGTCAGGAGCACCAGACGCAACAAAGGGCCACTGGTCAGATCAAATTCGTGCGCCCGCAGCATTGCGTACTCGGACGCGACGTCTTCCACAGAGCTTACGGTTTTGCGCTCCAGCCTGACGGGGGAATGGGCCAAGATTTTCTGTGATGCCCGATCTGGCTCGGCCTCGTCAGCGACGAAGCATGTGCGAAGTGACTCGTGGCGCGCGGTCACGGTGCGAACTGCTCTCTCAAAGTTGCCGACGTGCACGTGGCCCATCAGGCCGAATTTCAAGGACACGTTAAACGTCGTTGGGTCCTCGACCAGAAGCCGAAGAAACCAGAACCGCGACTGGCCCAGCGACATGTTCTCCCTCCGGACGAAGCTTTTGGCCGCCATTTTGTCCTCGTGCGGACCTCCCAAGGACAAGGGGGTCGGTTCTGAGGCTGGGGTGTTCACCCCTGACTTCTTTTGTAAAACCGGGGCCGCGTCCTCGTACTCAGTTGAGGAACTCGAACATCCTGAACTTATAGAAATACTTGGCTTGGATGGGGGCTGTGAGTCCTTTGTTGTCACGCTGTGCTTTGGCGACGCAGCACCACTACCACCAAAAGCAGCAGCAGAATCAGTAGCACCGCCAGTCCCGATCTGGGCAACGAAGTCATCGGGCAATTTCTTCAGGGCCATTTCGCAGATGTCATGTAAAGACGATCCGCCGACCACTTTCAAGACGGGAATGTCTACCTTGACCTCCTTAAGGAACCACGAGCGTACTTGGACAGCAACCAGCGAATCGATTCCGAGACCCACGAGAGGTGCCTCGGGATCGATGATCTCATCGCCTGCAAGCTGGAGAACCATATGCAACTTGTGCGCGAACGATTCTGCGTGCAATCCGTTGTCAGCAGGTTTATAGAGCATTGTAGAATAGGGATAGAATTGGAAGGACTGCCCGCTTACCTTGTAAAATGCCGAGAGCCTCTCCCGCTGTGGCTGCGCTTGAGAGCCGCTGACCGACTGGAAGAATCTTTTTCTTCTCCGCCGCTTCGACCCCCGTTCCCGCCGTCCCGGTGCTCTCCACGACGCAGTGCGAGAAAATTGCATTTGTGAACCAAGGGCCCTTGATGTCCTCATCATCATAAATGGGGCGGAGGCCGGTCGTCACCACCGCGTCCTCTATGTCTCGGTGCTCGTCTTTGGCTGGGTCGACATGGCCGGCTTGAATGGTTTCCGCAATGGTCTGGCGGAAGTCTGTCTCCGAGATGGGCATGAAGCCGAACTTGCTCATCTGGTCCCGAGTAGCTGAACTCACTGTCTCGCTATATCCGATACCCGCCACGCGGCCAATGTCGATAGCCGAGGCTGCCAAACCCCGGCTGCGTCGTTGTCTGACAAGACCGTGGAGGAAGCCGTTCGCGGCCGCGTAGCTGGACTGGCCGGCGTTGCCAAGAACACACGACCCTGACGAGAACAGCAGGAAGAAGTCCAGGTCGTCATTAAAAAATACGCGGTCGAGATTATTGGATCCATCTATCTTCGGCCCAAGGACCTTTCGCATTGCGTCTGTGGAAATGTTGAAAAACAGCTGGTCTTGCAGGACCATGGCGCCATTGCCGACACCGGCGATCGGGGGACAGGTGGCCCTGATGTCTTCAACGACTGTCTCGACACTGCGCATGTCGCATACGTCCATGGCATACACCTTGACAGTGGCCCCGGATCCCTTGAAAGACTCCAGCCACCTCTTGTCGATGTCCGGCGCGCGGCTCGTCAGGCATACACACCCCGCGCCGTTGGCTACCATCCATTCGCAGAGTGATTGCCCGATTTGACCACTCAGACCGGCGAGGAGGTATGTTTTATTTCTGCGGAAGAAACCTCGCATGTCTAGAGGATGGACTTCGACGTGGACCAATCTATCCACGGGCCAATGCACCACACTCGTCGTGTGGTTATTGTGCCTGAGCGTAGACGCTGTCGTCCGAAATTGATCTAGCGGGATAACCAAGTCGTGAATTTGTGCTTGTGAGATGGCGGGTGTTGCCTGTTGTTCCGCACGGCAAACAACGTCTTGCAGCCGAATACACAGAGCCTTGGGGTTGCAAGAAATACGCAGCAAGGACTCACTTTGGGAGAGCACGGACGAGTAAATTTGAACACATCCCAAGGGCAACGCCCGCTCAATGCGAAGGCTTAGCTGGCTGCGGGAAGCGGCAGCTGTCAAGTCGAGGAAATGTGTAGGCTTCGCTCGCCGAACCACGTTACGTACAGTATACTGGGAAACACGCGCATCAAGCTTCTTCCAGGATGGATTTTGGTCTTCGTCTCGCGTCGAATCCTGGTCGCATGTAAATGTGATGCCCACTTGTTTCGCCGCCGCCCGCCGGGACAGCGCCTGGGCTAAGAAGCGATGGTTCGCTGAACAGTGTACTAAGAGACAGCTATCTGGCGATAAAGGTTCAAGCACGTTTTCGGCGAGGAGCTCGCCAGTAATGGCTACTAGTAGGTCGCTGGCATCTCGACCCGCTGGTGCTGCGATGCTTGCGATTGGCCTGATCTCGGACGAGTTCGTGGTGGAGAGGCAGACGATATGGCCGCTTGAAGGTGGGAGATGCTTGGCCTGGCCGACGCTAAGGAACAGGAAAGCATCAGGAGCGACTCGAAGTGCCATTAGACTCGAGCTCTCGACTCGGACAATAGGCTGATCTGTGGGAGTCGCCGGGCGGTGCTGGGCCCGCTCTGCCAGCGAGGGCGGCGCGTCAGCCGACGGCGGGACGACCTCGATACTCGACATGGAGGCGGGCACGGCTTTGGTAATGGCGCGTCTGGAAGAGTTGAAGCGAGCGTTCCGGTCCTCGCTCTGCATTAACCGCGGGATCTTCATTTTCCCGCCGTCGAGCAGCATCTCAGGCTCCCTGGACCAGAGCAGTCCAAACTGCCGGTGTTTGCTATCCCCCAAGGCCGACGGTGGTGCCTCCCAGTGATCGAGGGCGCACTGCTGGAGCAGATGCTCGGCAATGGCCGCGGACACGCCGCTCCCCAACTCCGCAACGTCAAGGTGGCTGAGGCTGATGTGCGCCGCCTCGTGCCGGATGGCGCGGCTGAAGGCGATGCTGGCCCTGTGGTACGGCTGGTCCAGGTGTGCGCCGCGCGTGACCCAGACAACGGTTCTGGCCAGCTCCAGCATGCGTTTCAGCCTGTCCACCTTCTCGGCAGTTATTTCCTGGAAGATGGGCGCGTCCACGTCTACCAGGTTGATAAAGGTGCTCATGGGGCTTAAGCCAAGCCCCTCAGCCTCGGTCGGCAGGCTGTTGAGCACTGTCGTCTTGCCACAGAAGCGGCGTAGGTGCCCCACCAGCTCCTCGCCGAGGTGCGCCGTCTCGAGCGTCCCGCTCCCTAGGATTACGAGATTTTCCACGAAGATGGACTGCGAGGGCGAGGACAACGGCCGTCGCAGGAACTGCACCCGGTCGTCGACGGCCTGCGATGTGATGACGGATAGTGGCCAAGTCGATCCGCAATCCTGCGCGATGGCATCGACGCCCCCGAACCCCGCCATGCGCAGTGCCGAATGCCAGCGCGCCGGCGTCAGGAGTGGCGAGTACTTGCGCCCGTCATCCGCGCCGAGCCACCACCCGGCAAGCCCTCCCATCATGGCGTGGAAGCGCGCGGGGTCCTGGCTCGTGATTTCTAGGAGCATCAAGTACCCGCCGGGCCTCAGCAGCTGCCAGGCGTGCTCGAGAGACCGATGAAGGCCGGCCGTTGCGTGCAGGACGTTGGAAGCTATGACGACGTCGTACGAGTGCGGCTCGAACCCCTGGGCCGCCGGCGCCTTGTCCATGTCGAACACCTTAAAGACCATCTTGTCGGCGTGCGCCGCAAAGACCTCCGCGGCCCGGCCGAAGAAGCCCACCGTCACGTCGGTGTAGGTGTACGAGGAGTATCGACGCCCGATGTTTTGCAAGACGGCGCGTGTGGCGCCGCCGGTGCCGGCTCCGATCTCGAGGATCCGGGCGTGCGGGTACCGGTGCGTAATCTGCTTTGCCATGCGCCCCAGGAACTCGTTATATCGGGCGAATCCGACGCCGCCCGTGTAGTAGTCGTCGAGCATATTGTCAGGGAGCATGTGCTCCAGGATGGTCGTCTCTCCGCGCACGGCCGCCGGGATGTTCTCACCAATGGCTGAGAGGAGCCTGACGTCGACCGAGGCCGCGTATGGGCGAGCCAAGTTCCGGATGTCCTCGGGACCGTCTTTAGACCACTCTCGGTTGAATGTCGGGTGCTGTCCGCAGGACGCGGTGGAAATCGTGTGGTTGACCCAGTCGCGAAGGTGTGCGTGGTGCTCTTGGCCGCTCTTCCAGTCGTCGTCTGTAAGTTCTGAATGCCACTTGCGGACATAGTAATATGCCATCCTCTCGCAGACGGTCGCCAGCTCGATCTCGCTGGCCGATGGGACAGCTTTGTCCACTATAGTCGCGCCATCTGGCAGCGCAAGGTCAAGCTTGGTATGTGTAAACATAACACGGTCGTCGCCCTTGGTGCCAGGGGCGAAAGGTTTGATCACTAAGTCCTCGACCTGGATCATGCTGCGTTTGCCGTCCTGGCTGAAAAGGTCGATGCTCGCCGAGAACGCCTTGGATTCACCGTCGAGTGTTGCCCAGACCGGCACTTGAGCACCCGAAGTCGGCAAAGAAGCGCACACCGCGGGGTTCACCCGGATGGCCCCAATGGCCGTCGGAACGTGGAGAGACCAGAGACGCCCGTCTCCTGGAGCCGAGTATGCGAGCATCGAAGATTGGAACGCGACATCTAGCATGCTTGGATGCACCATGTACACTGTAGTCTCGTCTTCCGTATAGGCATATGTGTCCACAAGGGCCGAGGACCGGTCAAGTCTGCGCTTCATGGATGACATGCCCCTGAAGAAGCCAGAGTAGCCATAACCCAGCTGGGTCAGGGATCCATAGAAATCCTCGACGTCGACTTCCGACATGTTATAATCTTCGGGGATCGCGGGAGACAATGCCGCCATGTCCGGTGTGCCGAGAGATACTTTAACAGCCCCGCTCGCCGTAAGATCCATATCCTCTTCGCATCCGACGCCGACGTTGGGGCAGGAGTAAACGGCGAAATCAGCCGTGATAGTCTGATCCTGGCCATGTTTGATTGCCGTCAGTGTGACGAGAGTCTCGACGCCCAACGTGTCACCCTCCTCAAACGTAATGGCTTTGGGGATTGTTAGGTTGTATAGTTCGAACAGTTCCACGGGCCTGTCGGCCGCAAGGCTCCGTGTAGCTTCAAGAGCCATAGCAACATACCCTGCGGCAGGGAAGACGATTTGCCCTTGTAACTGGTGCCCCTGGAGCCACGGGATTTCGGCAACCCTGAGCAGATTGGACCAGCGCATGTTATGGCCGTTGGATTCTGTGCATGGAGCGCCGAGCAGCTCATGGGGCGCCTGCTGCCGGCCTCTGATCTTTCGAGACTGCCGGGACTCGCGCCAATAAATCCTCTCATGGTTCCACTGATACGACGGCAGGCTGACCACCAGCTTGTGCCGACGAGGACCACTGACGAGCTTGTCGTAAGACTGCAGATCAACGCCCTTGTTGCCGAGAACCGCCCACACGAAGCCCAGGGCGCCCGAAAAGGCCTCGATGTCGTCAGACCCTCGAGCGAGCACACCGCAATACGGTAGGCCATCTGGTCGCACGTCCGCAATGTTCTGCATAGCCGGGCCCTTGAGCGCCGGATGGGGTCCAATCTCGAGAGCGACGTCGATCTTCTCATCAACAGACACGGCATGACTAAGGGCGTCGGCAAAGAGGACCGTGTTTGTCATGTTGTCCCGCCAGTACACGTCTTGAAGCTCATCCATTGTCTTCATGCCCTCGGCGCTGGGAATCACGCTGGAGAACCAAGTGCAAGTGTTACTGCTGGCCCGGTCACGGCGAACGCGTATCTCGCACGCACGCAGCGCCTCGACATACGCGTCACCGCATGGGAGCATATGGTGCGAGTGGTAGGCGGTATCGACCTTTAATAACCGGACAAACTTGCTCTGCTCCTCAAGCATTTTCTTTGCCTGCACGATAGCGTCGGCATCTCCGGAAAGGGTCACACTAGCCGACGAGTTATGGGCAGCAATGGCCAGCCGGCCCTTGAACACGTTTAGATTTACCATCTCCTGTGCCTCTGCCAAAGACGTCCCAACGGCAAGCATGGCACCTTTCTGGTCATTATTATGATTGCCCGCCAGCCGGGCATATATTCCGCGATAATAGGCGATGCGGATGGCATCGTGGGCTGTGATGAAACCGGCGGCATACGCGGCAGCTATTTCGCCCGACGAATGGCCCACAACTGAGGAGAAGGTGATACCAGCGGCGTGCAGAAGATCGACGAGAATAATCTGAACTGCGGTACATAGGGGCTGTGACAGGGCTGCTGTGGCGACGCGGGATGACTCAGGCCCAGCGAGCATCTCGTCCTTTAGCTGCCACTGTGGGTGATCCGAGGGCGGGAGTGTGGACAGGGATTCCTGGAGATGCTGGATCCTTTGCTGCACAAAATAGGAGGAGCGCACCCATTGTGCGCCCATGGCTGGCCACTGGGCACCCTGGCCGGTGAAGACACCCAGGATGCGAGGCGGTATGGACTTGCCGGCAGAGCGAGTGCCAAGCGCCGTGCCCTTCACGGCGGATTCAAGTTTGTCGTCGATTTTGGAGACCAGTTGTTCAATTGTCGAGGCAGAGAACGCCACCTTGACCGGGAATTGGCTTCGTCGGGCGTGCAGAGTCCAGGCCAGGTCAGAGGCGCCTATGTCATCCTGGTGAGTCCTGAGAAACTCGGAGTATTGCCCCAGTAGGGCAACCAAGGACGTCTCAGAAGTGGCCGAGAATACAAACGGAGTGAAGACTGGGGACGCTGCATAATCCCGGGGCACGGTATCATCCAAGGGCTGTACATGCTCTTCCAATATGGCATGGGCATTGGTGCCCCCGAACCCTATAGAAGGTTAACACAGTCAGTAGCCTGGTATGCAAGTAGGAACGATTTAGAATAGGGGTGGAGGGCGTACCAAAGCTGTTGACACTCACACGTTTCGGGACCCCTTCGGGCAGCTTTGGCCAAGTTGTCGCACTGGTAGGCACGTGCAGTCCCTGGTAGTACGGTTCAATTTTAGAGTTGAGGCAATTAAATAGAAGATTGGGAGGGATTAGCCCCTTTTGAATGCTGCTCGAGGCTTTAAGGAGGCCTGCCAAGCCAGCAGCCCCTTCCAGGTGGCCCACGACGGTTTTGATGCTCCCGACATAGAGAGGAGCCTCGTCTCCCTGGATGTGTCGACCAAACGCCTCGTGGATGGCGGCGGCCTCCTTCGGATCACCGGCCTGTGTGCCTGTCCCATGCGCCTCGAAGAACTGCGGACGGTCGTAGGGGTTGTTCTCGGGGTCCAGGCCAGCCCGCGCGTACGTCTGGCGGATCAGCGCCGTCTGCGCCGCGGTATTGGGCACCGTAAGCCCATTTGAGAAACCATCCTGGTTCGCACCCGTCTCGCGGATCAAGCACTCAATGTTGTCGCCGTCCGCAATGGCGTCGCTGAGCCGCTTTAACACAATGGCGGCCACGCCCTCGCCGCGCGCGTAGCCGTCTGCACCCGCGTCCCACATGCGGGACCGGCCCGTGGGCGAGAGCATCTTGAGCTTGCTTTCAACGACGTACATTTCCGGGGACAGGATGATTTGGGTGCCACATGCCACTGCGACGCGGGACTCGCCGCTGCGCAGGGCTTTCACGCTCTGGTGCACGGCGATCATGCTAGAAGAACAGGCCGTGTCGATGGCCATGCTCGGCCCGTGCCAGTCGAAGAAGTAGGAGACCCGGTTCGCGATAATAGCCCTGTTCGTCCCGGTGGCTAGGTAGGTTGGAATGGTGTTGATGTCTCTCAGGAGTATCTCGTGGTAATCCACACCTACGTATAACAAATCTTGGTTAGGGCATCTTCTCGACCAACGGCTTTCCTTTTCTCCCCCATCTCCTGAGCATATAAAGGGCGTCTAACTCTTGTACCACAAAACACTCGCTAGGAGGCTGCTCAGGCCGTGTGCTTACCCATAGTGCCTACATAAACACCTGTATCTGACCCACGCATGGCTTCCATAGTGTGCCCGCCAGCCTCGAGGGCTTCGTATACCGTCTCTAGAAGCAGACGCTGCTGCGGGTCTATTGCTTCCGCCTCATTGGGACTGATGTTGAAAAATGCCGCGTCGAAAACAAGTACATCTTCATCCAACAGGTACGAGTGGCGGACATCGGTCGTTCCGTGCCGAGCGCCGTCGGGATGATAAAAGCCCTTTGTGCTGAACCGATCTGGTGGGATCTCTTTACACAGGTCACGGGGGCTCTCCAGCAGCTTCCACAAGGAAGAAGGTGAATTAGCGGACCCTGGAAATCGACAACCGCTGCCCACGATAGCGATCGGCTCACCCCGGCAAGACGACGCCATTGTGTCTGATGCCGGATTCTTCTAGGTTAACTAGTAACGATGGAAATCAGGAAAGGTAATGGTATGGATCCCAACAATGTATGCGTCTCAGCTCCGATCTCACGAGTTTCAGAGTATTCAACAGCAGAGATATAAGCATGGCAACAAATATTGTATGCTTGTTCTACATTGTGTGGTGATCGGTGCTTTTACATGCTTTCCAAGAATGACACTCCAATGCTCGGGAATGCCTGAAAATCTGACATCTATCTCGGACTTGCATATTGTATCATCTCTTCTCCCTGATTCAGTTATCAAAGGCTTGCGTTGCTCGCAAGTGTGCTACACAAAGCTATGCGCATCTAATCCCGAAGATACTTAGTACACCGCAGAACTGCGGCGCTCCTATACCGGTACAAGACGGCGTAGATTAATCATCGCACCCGCACCTCCTCTGCGGAAATCGGCGTTATCTCGCCGATTCAGACTATTACGTATCAGGGTACCTTTCCATATGGAACAAGGCCGAGGTGCACCGAAGTTTGACGTCCTTGCGGACAAACCACCAATCATACAAAGCTGTGACCGGACCTTCTTGGAGTGGAGAAACCGAAGGATGCGCCGAACTTCTGGCTGGGAAGTTAGTATGCATATAAGATAGTGCTTATGACATGACAGCTTCAGTGTGATCATTCGGATGTTGATGGCAATGTGGCTCACCATGCTTACAAGTTAGCTTATTTCTCTAGCTGTCTATTATTATGATCTCAAGATTCTTAGGTTCACTATTCAATGCGTCATGTAGCACATATATTCTCTCAATTATATATTACATTAGCTTTATCTACCTATTTGAACTGAGAACCCATGAAGTTCAGTTAAACTATAAACCCATTAAGGGGAATACAAAACATCTTTGCAGTCAAGCTCTTGCTACTCGTATTCGTTTTTTATACGGCAGCCAAGTAAAGATAATATTAGAATACTATTATTAAAAGTATATTGCGAATTTGTCATATTAAAGCAGCGGTATTTCTCATTATTCTTAGACAATAGTACTTTTTGTACACTGAATATAAATCCAACTAACGATTGAGATTATTTATCGTTTCACAGAAAGCTTGATATTTTTTTAAGCCACGCCGTGATTATGTCAAGTCGACTAAGCACACATATATTTGCCTACACTTGAAGCGAACCGTTCAGCTTGCCAAATAAGCGCCCTGGTGACTGAGTGACTACACGTTGTACAGATCACAGGCCAGAGGTCCTCGTTTTACACAGCTTTCCATCCTTTGACACCTCCCAACTCTCGCTCCCCACGGCAATGGAATTCCAAAACAAGCCCCAGGGATCATATCTCCTCTTTACCTCGAGCAACCTCAGATAGTTGCTGCCGAAAAAGATGCGTTGCCAGTCCGGCTGCTGGTAGTCCGCCTCGTTGATATAGGCCCCGGCATCTGGAGTCACGGCCTCGATGGGCGGCATGAGGTCTTTCGTGACGCGGTCCTGCCGGGCCTGCATGTCGCCGATGGGCGCGGCGAAGTCGAACGGCAGCGAGTAAACCGACATGACGGCGGCGCGGCGCCACTGCGGCAGCACCGCCCGCGCCGGGCTCGCGAAGCGCGACACGTCGACCGCCTGCCCGACGAAGGTTGCGCCCGTCTGTAGTGTTGAGGCGTTGATGGCGGGCCCGACGAGCGGGAGCGCGTCGCGCAGCAGGAACCGGCCGCCGAAGAGCCTCGGGCTCACAACGCCGAACGTGCCCGCCGGGAGCGGGCCGTAGTAGTGCTCATAGTGCTCGTGGTAGGACGCGAAGGATGTGTACCTGGGTTGCAGGGTTATGTTCAGGGCGGCGAGGGAGCGAACGACGGGTGCCAGCACCGCGGCCAGGTCACCGTCGGTGCGGTTGTAGCCCGTCAGGGACACGAGCACCATGCTGGCGTTGGTGGCATAGTACGTGGCCGTTGTGCCGGCGTCGAGCATGTCGCGGAGTGCGGCATGCCAGGCATTCAGGATGGCCGCGTAGTCGAGCCCGGGCTCCTCGATCACAAAGGCTGCACCACTCGTGACGGCGTCGGGGTAGGCTTTGAGAGTGACGGAGACCACAACGCCGTAGTTACCGGCGCCGGAGCCGCTCAGCGCCCAGAAGAGGTCGGCATGCTCGGACGGGCTCGCTGTGACCAACTTGCCGTCGGCCGTCACTACCTCGAATTCTAGCGTCTGGTCGGCGCCGAGGCCTAATGCCGTGGAAAGAGGCGAGTGGCCGCCGCCCTGGACATAACCACCAGCTACCCCTACGGTAGGGCACTGGCCAGTCACCACCACCAGACCAGCGACAGCGGCAGCTCCTAAAGCCTCGCGGCCCTCTACGCCGGCACCAATCTTGATGGCCTTGCCCGTGTACTCAGCATCGGACCAATCCTTGATTTCTACGTCCTTGAGGTAGTGCGTCCAGATGGCAAGCCCGCCTGCGCCCGTCGACCGCCCCATGTAGTCGTGGCCTGTGTTACGGATCACGAGACGGATGTCGCGCTCAGCGGCAAACCTCATCGTCGCCGCAATATGCTCAGGTGCCTCCACCCTGACCGCATAATGTACGTAGTTGCCCAGCAGGCAGGGCGAACTCACCGGCGTAAAGGGGTCGCAGCTGGCGTTAGCGAATATCGGGGCGTGGAGAGATGAGGACGAGTTGACGCTGTGCAGGAGGTGGATATTAGAAATATATGCCCTCCGTATTTTCGCATCGGGGCCGCGAGCCTCCAACTTACTGGATCGTCGAAGGCATCCACTGAGATCTAATCTCATTGCACAGAAACTCGTCGTAGTTAGGGTCGTGGCATGGCGAGGCGAGTGGCACCGTCTTGACCAGACGGCCGCCCACGGTGCTGTTAAAAGCGGCCCATTCCTGCTCTGACGGCCAGCATGCGTCGCCCGGGAAGCATTTGCACGTTTTGCCCTCGGCAACGGCTGCTGCCGGAAACAGGAGGGAGAAGGCAGCAAGTATCACGAACTTCATAATAGGCAGGCGAGTTCTGGCTCTGTCAACAGTAAGAAGATGCGATGGTCCCTTTCTCTCGTTTTCTGTCTCTATTTCTTAGATAACTGTCATTGGCTTCCAAGTCGAACCGAATCTATTTTGCAGACGAACCCATCGTTGTACCTGGCCAAGGGCCGACTCTGCGTCAGCTTCTTGGCGACATTAAGACTATCGAAGAAAATCGCCGAATGCTAGCATACGTCAAAATACATATGAATCGGCACTAAAGCTGACAAAGGTAAGTCGCCGAGCGGATGTAGGTTTCGGGACATGGTACAACTACATACACGAGATGGCAGTACTGGTGGGTTGCCGGATTAATTTACTGCTCTATAAGAAAACGCCGATACTTGCTTGGTCCCGCGAGAGCGTCCACCGATACAGCGGAAAGCTGTAATAAGAAGCGCATCATATTTGCAAATAGCAAAAGATTGTGCGCGGAGAGATTTCTAGTTTTCACTACGGACCACGATCACCGAGCCAAAACCTCTGCACTGGATTGGGTTTTACATTATCAAGGCAGCATGTTGACATTAAACTGGGCCTTGCTCACACTTGGCTTTGGTGGCATATACTTGGTTGCACGGATTTACGGGCTGTCCATCCTGGAGGTATGTAGGCAGCGGTAATTGGTCTGGGTTGGTTCACTTGTTTTGGCGTCCAAAACCTTGGACACGGCTAACAGCGACTATCAGAAGGTTACTTCACGGGCTCTAGAAAGCTTCAGGCCGGGTATTTTGACCGAGGGCAAGCAAATCTCAGGTCCTCAGTGGAAGTTCCCCAACGGCACAGTCATCGAGAGGTTCGTCAATGGACGTGCCATGTCGGAAGAATGGCGCAAGTACGGTCCAGTTTACAGAGTATGGTCCGGGCTACACCCAGAAATGTACGTCCCAGCTTTTCCCTTCCCGTCATAAGAGCTGTCCTCATGAGGTCCCTCCCATAGCGTTATCACCACACCCGAAGATCTCAAACATTTCAGCGCAGACGCCAATGATCACCCGAAGACGCCCAACGTGAATCTAGGCTGGTTCGCCGGAGAGCTCCTCGGCCAAGCCATGGGCCTTCTCTACGGCCCGGACTGGAAGCGCCTCCGCACCATCTTTGAACCGGCCTTCACGCATAGCGCCGCCGTCGCGCGTATAGACACAGTCGACGGCGCTGCCCGCAAGTACGTCGCGGGACTATCTCTCCTAGCCGACCAGACCGCAAAGAGGACCACCGAGAAACATGACGCGTCGTCATTCACACTACCCGTCCGCACAGCCTTCACCAAGTTTCCATATTTCCTTACGGCCAGCGCCATCTACGGACCCATGACCGAGGCCGAGGAGGGCGACTTATGGGGGGTGACGGAGAAGAGGATTGCTCTGAACCAGTACTGGATCGGCGGGGGGCCGTATCGGTTCGAAACGGCGGCCAGGCTGTACGATGGTAACGCCATCCAGCGTCTCAGTGAATTTAAAAGGGAATGGCACGACTACAATGCCAGCATGGCTGAGGTCCGACTCGCACGGGGTGAGAGGCCTCCCATTGTCAAGTACTGGGAGGAACATGAGAAGGGAAATATGGCCATGGATGAGGTGAGCCTTCCCCGCTCTTTACTGGAACAATGTCTCTGGTTATCAAAATCTTGTTGCAGGCCGAGTGGACCCAGTGCTAATACCGGATACGGGGTCTTCGCAGCTCCTGCAGACTCTGGACGAACTACTCATGCTCAACCTCGATGTCATCACGCACGTCCTCACCTGGTTCGTTACCCTGGTCGCGCAGCACGAAATTGCAAAGCGCGAGTTGCGTGACGAGGTGGCTGCGAACAAGGACAACCTGCTCGAATACCTGGCCAGGACCGACTCCCATCTGCACCGCTGCTTCATTGAGTCCCTGCGTGTCCGGCCGTTTGCCAGTAAGCGGTTCCGCCTGGCGGAGAGTCATATGACGGCAAAGTATGAAAGCTGACGGTATTATGTTGCAGTCTTTACAATTGGGGAATCTTCATCCGCCGTCAAGAACTTTCATGGCGTTCTGGTGAAGCCCAATGTGAGTGGCCGGAACTGTCCTCCTAGGTAGATGTCAACGCCCCTGATGACAGAGAAACTCTCCATTTAGACCCAGATCCTGGTGGACGTCCTTGCCATCAATGTCCGCAACCCGTTCTGGGGGCCCAACAGCGAGTCCTTCGAACCCTCGAGGCTCAAGAATATCAAGACGTCAGAGGTGCGTGTGCCGCGGTTTTGAGACCTACCCATGCTACCACCCACGTGCTTTTATGAGATCTAACCAATCCGTTTGGCAGCTTCGCTATAACCTCCACTCGTTCGGGATTGGCAGCCGCAAGTGCATGGGACAGTACGTTGCTGGGCACATTGTTAAATCACTAGTGTTGCATCTATTCGACAGATACGATGTTCGTCTCCTGGAGGCAGGAGAGGCTGGACCCAGCAACGAGACGGATAAGAATAGCTGGACATCTAAAGCGAATGCGCTATTGCAATTAACTAAGCGCTGAAGTTTGTCTGAGTAACCCGTACCTGTGGAATCTTGGTAGGATGGCTCGGCAACGAAACCAATCCACTTTTTACGCCAAACGCGATGAGAAAGACGTTGCCATAACAAGATTATCTTATTATAAATATTATTTTACAACAATACATTTAATATAAATATAAAGTTATTTCTAAAAAAATTTCAAGATTTTTAATTGTGTATTGAAATAGTTATATAATATTATATGCGTTATTTACTACGTAATTCTCTAAATTAAGCAAAGTAAAGATATCTGTAAATGTAAAAGTTTTATATAATATAACAAAGACAAGTTTACAATATTACATTTTTTCTTAATAAATAATATAGTAACATATCCGCTATTATGTGTTAATATTTATTTTTGATAGTTAATTATTAATACATAATCTTTGCGGGAAATGTTGGGCGTAAAGGGGGTGGTGCGTAAAAAGGGAGGGGTGGGGGGGGTTAACTTATAGCTGAATTAGCTCGAACCAGCAACGGTTCAAGCTCCCACCTTTCGGGGTCTAACAGCGTACTTTACCTCTGTGATCTAAAAACTTCTAGACTGTGCAGATGGAACTGTAAAAGCCGCCGATGGCGGCTGGGCTGGCTCGATAAACCCTCATTAAAGGCCTTTCTATTACAAACATCCCGCGATGATAAAACGGGGTATAGAGCGGTTAGAGGCGCGTAGGCGGTTAGGGAGGGGGAAACCAAGGCGGTGCGGATGAGTTAGCGGCCGCGGTCGTTCCGTATTAGAGATATTGCAACCGATATCACGCCAGCACGCGGTAGGGTTGGTAACGTAAGTATTGGTCTCTTTAGGGACTTCCTCGAAATACAGATCCAGTTTGTCCTTTGGCGTTCAAGGTAGCAGCTGGGGCCGCTAATCATTGCCCTCTCTTTTGTTTTCTATTAACCGGTACTGTATCCGTCTGTATATCGCTGTTTTCTAATATCCGTTCAAAAGCTTTTTTGCTTTCGAAGATAGAGTGCGATCGTTAGATCGTTAGGTATGTGGCTGCAATGTCCCTGCTTAAATCGATGTAGAAAAGGACGATAGAATATACAAAAATCTCACCTATGCTTGCAATCAATCTCCCGGATCACCTTTAAGCGTAAAGGATAATATTCTTTCCACTTAGGTACTTGCCGCTGAGAATCCTCGAACCACATGCCATCCAATGCTCGAAGTTTCGGCAAAGATGGAAAATGATTGCAACAGCGTAAGCCAACGCAATTATCTTTTAGTAATATGCTGAGAATTTTGTAAGACGAAGGCGAACGTAGATTTTTAAGAGTCTACGGGTCGCTGTATCAAGCCTATCACAGATCTTATGCGACTCCATCGGTTTTTCTTCTTCTTTCTTTTATTTTTTGTTTATTTTTATTATTTTTGTTTATTTTCTCTTTGTTAAATTTTTCTTAAATTAAGATTTGTCAGAGTCGTCGACCTCTGGATACAGTGGCATTGATTACAACGCCTAAGGTAATCCGACAGCTCTTACATCATAGGGAGTATTATTGGACCTGGAAAGGTCTTTGAAGCTGTACGCGTAAGCGTATACGTAATTATATACGTCATATAGTTTTTCTAGAGCCTTCTGGGCCCATACCAACAGTTATGACGCTATACCCAACACCGTTGGAATCCTTAGGTTTCGACGAATATAAATACACCCATATCTCCCAACTAGGTCCTCTAGTTAGCTAGAAATCTTTAGAATTCAACAACTGATTCCTATATACTGTTTCCTTATACTTCTGTTGTGCTACCCCTAACCTTATCACTTCCCACTGACCTCCTAGAAGTATCCGTGGAAGTTACTAGAGGTTGATCGGCCTGGACGATCACCATCTATTTTTGTTGGATTTTGACAAAGATCGGGCGCTCGAACTGTATTAGGTCAAGCGTTATTGTCAAAGATAGGTTGAATACCCGTTGGATTCCATACTAAGTAACCAAGCTGTGGCTAGGGAGGACTACACATCTATATATACACAAGTAGTATAGGGCGCTAATGCTCCTATTTTAACAGTCATATAACGATATATGTATTCCTACACTTTTGAAGCTGGAGCGTAGCTATCTTGAACGGATACAATGCCTTTTCAGCTCTGGTGCTGATTGGCACGCACTGAATTAAGCAAGTTAATCTTGTCATCAGCTCCCTATCCCGCTAAATCGGATAATTAAGGAGAGATAAGTAGGTAGTCTAGTGACGACCAATAACACCAGGAGAATAGAGAGAAGTCCTTAGCAGTAGGGTCTAGGGTTCTCTCACCTTGAACCCCATTTATGCTCTGAGTCTCCTACTATATCATCGAGCTAGTGCAGATTTGTCTTGTAAGCTGGGTGCCACACTAATAAAGAGGAGTTAAAACAGGTCGTCTCCCTTCATCAACACGGACCAGTAGGGATGTTGTCGGGGCGACGAACGCATTCTAGCAAGACGAAAAGCCAATCTGAGATCACTAAGCATGGAATTCAGCACGTGCTCTATCCTGTCATCCTCACCCAAGGACGAGACCGTATATATAGAGCCTGCCCATGAGACACACCTTGGCCCCCAAGGATTTCGGCTTTAAAAGGGTAAGAATATAAGTAAAGTGAATGTATATAAATTATAATGAGATTCACTGGTATAAAGCTATTCGGGACATTTTCCTAGCCTATTAACTTTTTTTTAATATGTAAAACCTGCCTATTATTAAATTTGCCGCTATATTACGTTTATGATTAAAGTCTTATCTTCGTCCGGTTTCATAAATTTAATAGTCTTTTATAATCAAAATTTTACGAATAATATGAACAATATTTAACTATACGTACGAATAGGTCTAATAGTAGGCTAACTAGTTTAGCCGTCATACTCATAGAACATAGATGAACTCATCATTCTCGCGATCGGTCATATCAGAGAACGCGTTGTCCCCCAGGCGGCAGCGCTCCAGATCCGACTCTGGATGACCATGGCGCGCCATCACGGCAACCTCGTCGGAACCCGCGCCGGTGGAGGCATACACGTTATCGTCGTCGTTATCGTTAATGCCAGCGGAGGCGGGGGCGGGGGCGTAGAAGTCCTGGTACTCGTCGGTCATGCTCGCGTCCCTGATCTTGGCGGGCTTCCCGTTGCGGACGCGCTTGCGCTCCTGGCGGCGGTTCAGAAGCGCCAGGTTGCCGGCCTGCAGCGCCGTGCAGGCGGCCAGCGCGACGAAGACGCCGAGCATCGCCCGCAGGCCGGGCAAGTACTCGGGCGCGTCCCGGGAGTCGAAGACCAGCGGCCCGATGATGTTACCCGTGGAAGCCGCCGCGTTGTACACGGACATGATGGCCGACTTCTTGGTGGCGCCCGCCGTGTTGGCGACGATCCACGCCACGATGACCGGGGTACCGCCGAACAGGAAGGCGAGGAGGTAGTACCCCGCGAGCAGCGGGCCGTTGTCGGCGGGCGAGCGGGGCACCGCGTAGAGCACGGCGAGCCCGGCGACGACGGGCAGTGTCAGCGCGAGGAGGACGGCCGACTTGAGGCGGAGGCGGCGCGTGAGCCAAGAGGCGGCGAGGATTATGAAGAACTGTACGAGGCCGAAGGGCATGTTCAGCAGCGATGTCGTGTACGGGTCGAAGTCGAGCCCGTTGAGGATCAGCGGGCCGAACGTGTTAGTGACGGCCGCGCCGGCGTTCAGGAACACCGACAGCGCGACCCACAGGTACGTCTTGGGCTCCGCGGCCATCTCAAGCACCTGCCGCCACTTGAATCTGTGGTTGCTGCCCGTCGTCCCCGTCTGGTTGGCCCGCAGCCGCTCGACGGCCTTCGGCTTGTCGTCCTCGGACAGGAACCGCGCGCTGGGGATGTCGTTGTCTAGCTTCCAATATGCGAACGGGGCTGTGGCGATGGTCACGAGGCCTACGAATAGGAAGATGCTGCGGGTAAGAACATCAGCTTTGACTTCTTGCATGCTTCAGGGAGGTTCATGTGATATAGCACGCACATCTGCCAGGACTCTAGGCGCTCGGATGGGATGTGGCCCAGTCCGTACGACAGGGCTGAGGCGGCGACGGTCGCGAGGCCGTTCGTGCTATACCATGCGGCGACGCGCATGGGCTGCTCGGCGCGCCTGAACCAGTACGATGTGATGACGCTGAAAAGGGGCAGGCAGCCGCCCTCGAACAGGCCGAGGAAGAAGCGCGCCGCGAGCAGGTGGCCGTAGGTCCTGCAGGCCGCCATCGCGGTCTGGGCGATGCCCCACCCGAGGCACAGCGCGGACATGAGGACCCGGGGCGGCACCCGGACGATGAGGTAGGATGAGAAGGGCTGCACTGCCAGCTGCCCGATGGGCGCGATGGACCCCAGGAACGAGTACTGGTTCCCCGTCAGGTGCGTCGACTCCTGCAGGCCGAAGGTGGCGCCGTAGCCCAGCACCGTCTTGTCGAGAATCTGGAGGAAGTAGACCCAAACGAGGATGGAAAGGATGACCTTGTCCGTCTGTCGCCTGATGCGCCTGTTCTGTGCCGGTGTATCGGGTCGCCGTTAGCTAAAGTCAGGGTTGGGAGGGTTTTGCAGGTGCGTTTCACGAACATCTTCCTCGGTCAAGGTGACCCTCTGGTCGCCGAGATTTTCCAATGTCCTCTCGCCGCTTTTTGATGCGATTCCGGCCGCGCCAGGCTGCTCGCCATCATGCGGTGCATGCTCAACTCCCGGGTTATCGGGCTTGGTTTGGCTTGCGTCCATTGTGAAGAATATCTGGGGGAGCTGAAGCACTCCGCCGATAAGAGACCCAATATGGTTATTTCTGGATATATCTATGGGTGCTACACCCCGCGATCAGAATGATGGAGTTAGGAGACAAGCTTCGACTGTCTCTGTCTTAAAACCCAACGCGCGCGGGGTTTTCCGGCTGAAAAGGTCATATTCAGAGTCGATCACGACCGGGATACGAACGTGAAGTGGCTCAAATCCACGCAATTCGAGCGACCTTGGTGATCCGAAGCTCCGCACGTACGTCATATCCGGGTTATGTGTGGCTAGGTTGCAAAACTAAGGTTTCATACTCCCCTGTCAGTCCAGGCTAGCCGCGGACCAGCGGTCGAGCCCGTGAGCTGTTCCACTTGTGCTCGATGTGGTTGGCGTCTTGATAGGGGTCCAGGTCCGAACGAAGTCACTAGTCGGTTACCAATCAAGGCAAATTGGGGTGATTGAGAAGCCGAGTGAGATCACCGGCATTTTGTCAAAATCGCCTACCAGAATTTCGGTGACGCGTTCATAAAGCCTTTAGGAAGTTGGTATCTAAAATGGCAGGACTAAGCGAAGCCGTAATCACTGTTGATCCAGGAGTAATATTCAAGTGAGCTGGGCGCCACGCTGTGCCGAAACTCGTCCCCTATCGATGAGATCGAGTAAAAGCGGAAGACCAGCGACGCACTGTCTCTGAAGAACGTTCCGGGGTGTTAATGTGTAACTAGGTCGACACCACAGTTGTGATCAATGAAGCACAGGTCGAGGGGCATATTCTCGACAACTCTTGATTTTCCCGCATCCCGCCTAGGCTCATTATAAGATTAACATGCGACTGCTGGAGACACGTTCTTATAAAATGAACAATTAGTCATCAAGGCCACCCCACTCGCTTTCCTCGCCGGCGTCCCCGCCCTGGGACTGGGACTTCCTCCTCTTGCTTCCCTCGATGGCGCCGCGCCTGTTGTGCTCCTTGCGCCGCTCCCAGGCGCTCTTGGACGTAATCTTCGTGGCCGCCTTGCCGCCCATGCGTGACTCGGCGCCGCCGTGCTTCTTGAGCTTCCTCTTCTCCTCCTTGGCGACCCTGGGCAGCGCATCCATGAGCCACTGGGGCACGCCCTCGCCCTCAGCATCCCGCCTGCCCGCCTGCTTGTCGCTGAGGGCGATGACGTTGGCGATGCTCTTGAGGTGCGGCACGTCCTCCTTGGTATAGAAGGTGACGGCGACGCCGCCCTCGTGGCCCGCGCGGCCCGTGCGCCCAACCCGGTGAACGTACGCCGCGGCCGATGCGGGGATATCATAGTTTATGACGCCGTTGACTCCGCGGAAGTCGATGCCCCTCATGAGTAGATCGGTAGCGATCAATACCCATATCTCGCCCGCTCGAAATTTAGATACGATGCTGGACCTTTGATTCTCGGAAAGGGACGAGTGCAGGGCCGCGATGCGATCCGAACCGCCAGCCTGGATGGGTATATCGAATTTGAGCTCGTTGTGTAGGGCCGTCGCGCGCTCGATAGTCTGCGTAAAGACCAAGAAGGGCAACTTCATCTCGGGCACCGAGTCGCTGGACGAGTTCGGATGTAGCAGCTGGCGGAGAGCAAAGAGCTTTCCTTGCTCACTCGCCGTGTAGATGAGCTTATGCTTGATGCTGGGAACAGCTGTATCCTTCAGGCCTACCACGAGGCGAATGAGCGGCGCGGCCTCCCGCGACTTGAGCTGCTCGGATATTAGGCTCTCCGCGGAAGAATCCATCGTCGCAGACCAGCACGACAACCGCAGCGATTCATTCGTGCACAGTTTCCAGATGCCCGTCGTCTGGTCGCGGAATAACGCGTCTAGCAACACGTCGGCCTCGTCTAGGATCAGAGATTTGACTGTCGGAAGTGTCCTCCGTTTTGAGCCCCTTGTAAGGAAATTGAGAAGAAGCAATGGCGTGGTAACTAGAATATCTGCCTTCGTGACAGGTCGTGTCTCCGATCCCGCCTCGCTCGGTTCTTCATCCTCGGAGGCGCTGCTGTCTTCC
The DNA here is from genome assembly GCA_004155935.1 of Monosporascus sp. GIB2. Classification (NCBI taxonomy): domain Eukaryota; kingdom Fungi; phylum Ascomycota; class Sordariomycetes; order Xylariales; genus Monosporascus; species Monosporascus sp. GIB2. The sequence continues at coordinate 111,982 of QJNV01000132.1, read as the reverse complement.
TCGACAGATTCATCGTCACTGAGTTCTCCACCTTCTTGGTTCTCTACAGGCATTCGCATGCCCTTCCTCATTCCCACGATCTTGACACCTGTTCCCTGAGCAAGCTTTCTTCCCTCATTGACGATCTGGTGGGCCAATTCGCGTGTGGGGGCAATGATTATCGCTTCCAGGATATGCTGCCTCTGTTCTGGGCCCTCTGCTCTCCGCCGTAGGATGCGATCTATTGTAGGTATCAGGAAAGCGAGCGTCTTACCACTACCCGTTGGAGCGACCGCCAAGAAGTCGATGCCACCATAAGCCCCGAAGTCTACGCCTTCCGCCGGCGACGCGCGCAGAGCTGCCTTCGGATCTAAGAGCAGCGGAAGACTGCCTAGTTGGACCTCGGTGGGGATGCGGTAGCCCTGCTTCGCTAGGTTTTCGCCTAATCTGGTAGAGATTTTGTAGATGGATCGCAGCTCGGAGAAGGAGTTCAGAGGCTGCGGATATAGTTGGGGCTTGGCATCCTTCGCTTTTGGCTTGACGGAGTCTTTCTTCTTCGACTTTTTGACCTTGGTCCTGGGCACGTCGCGTGAGGATAGGAGGGTGAATTTCAACCTATGCGATCGAAGGATTTGACGAACTTCCTCTTCGTCTCGTGTCGGGAGTGCGGCCTTCTTCTCAAGCGCAGGTTCGGGTGCAGGCGTCTGCGTCCTCGCCTTCTGTTTATGGGATTCTTTGGGGGCAAAGAAATCGACATCCTCGTCGGCATCGCCCGGCACGGCAGCATCTAACAGAGATTGATCCTCATTCCTCTTGCGCTTTACGCCCCTCGTGGGGTCATTATAGAGTTGTGGATTTGGCTGCTTCCGGGCCGGTTTAATATCGACTGGCTTAGCGGCAGTCTTTTTTGTTCCCCGCGATAATATCTTCAATACGTCCATTGTAGCTTGATTTAAATGGAGTTTGCTGCCGAGCACAGTGCCTGGTGCAGTTACTGAAGTGGCTTCAGAACACTCACGGCGTCTCTCGTAGGCGCTGTCCAGGAATTTTTGGCGGTAAAGAATACTGCCGGATTAATCGGCCCCACTTTCCATTCCTCCCCACTGCAGACTCAATTCCGATCTGACGTGTGGGATTCGACAAATCTACGTACACCCCCATCTTCCTTTCTCGTCAGTCTTTATGAACGGACTCGAAATTTTATTTACGCATGATCGATGGGAACCACCATCAGCCCCGTTAATATTGACAAAAATGGCGCGGCTTAGCTTAGAAAGCATCATCTGGATTTTACAGGGGCTAACTAACACGATGCTATTTGCCGATGCTTGTACCCCTTCTACATGCATATCTAGTAGTGTGGATTTTCACTCCACGTGCCGCATTCCCCCAAGTCTTCGCAATTCCAAGACTGGACATCGCGAGCGCCATCATTGGCGCGGTTAAACGGCCGGTTAATCTCAGCCGTTGCAAAGTGCAACGAAACTTGAACTACGTAGAGCTAGAGCTCTATGATTAGACTACGAGAGCATCTCGTTCGAGGTCCAGAGCGATCCCCACCTTCCGGTGCCTCCCACCATTACGACATATCGTGAGTAGTTCGGGGTCTAGTGGGGAACAACACCTGCTGCCCCCGCGTCGTTGGATTGATCGTGTTGATTCGGTGAAGGTGCATTGCAATGTATGTAACGACAAGCCTATATCCGGAGAGCATTTTCGGCGGAATTTTCATCGTCCCCGACTTTGTCTCTCCTGACACTGCACTAGAGCGCTCAAAATAGGTCTATCCTCGTAGTCGTTAAATAGACAAACGCATACCACAACTTCATCATCACACCTTCAGTTCATTCTAGGACTTCAATACAGGTAGCCAGCTTTGCGAGGACACCCTCCACAATGGACCCGAAGTCGGCAAGCGTTCGTGGCTAACCCCCCGTTCTATGATACTCTACCGTCTCACGCTGACCCTCCCTTAGAACCTCTCCTTTATCCTCAACAAACCCAATGACGTGACGTTCGCGGACAGACCCGTGCCGGAACTCTCGGATCCTCATGACGTCCTTGTATCCGTGAACTACACTGGCATCTGCGGGTCGGACGTTCATTACTGGGTACATGGAGCGATAGGCCATTATGTCGTGAAAAACCCCATGGTTCTGGGCCATGAGTCCGCCGGCACTGTCGTCGAGGTCGGATCCGCCGTCAAGACGCTCAAGCCGGGCGACCGCATCGCCCTCGAGCCCGGGTACCCCTGCCGTCGATGCGGCCCCTGTCTGAGCGGCAAGTACAACCTCTGCCCGGACATGAGGTTCGCCGCCACGCCGCCCTACAACGGGACGCTCACGGGCTTCTGGACCGCGCCCGCGGATTTCTGCTACAAGCTGCCCGAGAACGTCTCGCTGCAAGAAGGGGCCCTGATCGAGCCCCTCGCCGTCGGAGTGCACATCGTGCGACAGGCCGCCGTGACGCCCGGTCAGAGCGTGGTGGTGATGGGGGCCGGGCCCGTCGGTCTCCTGTGCGCGGCCGTCGCACGGGCGTTCGGCGCGTCCAAGGTGGTCTCCGTGGACATCGTGCAGTCCAAGCTGGACTTCGCCAAGTCCTTCTGCTCGACGCACGTCTACACGAGCCAGCGCATCCCGGCCGAGGAGAACGCCGCCAACATCAGGCGGGAGGCGGACCTGCCCGAGGGCGCCGACGCCGTCATCGACGCCAGCGGCGCCGAGCCCAGCATCCAGACGAGCCTGCACGTCGTGCGACACGGCGGCACCTTCGTGCAGGGCGGCATGGGAAGGCCCGACATCACCTTCCCGATCATGGCGCTCTGCCTCAAGGAGGTGACGGCGAAGGGCAGCTTCCGGTACGGGAGCGGCGACTACAAGCTCGCCGTCGAGCTGGTCGCCAGCGGCAAGGTCGACGTCAAGCAGCTCATCAGCGGCGTCGTGCCCTTCCGCGAGGCCGAGGAGGCCTTCAAGAAGGTCAAGCAGGGCGAGGTAATCAAGATGCTGATCGCGGGCCCCAACGAGAAGCTCTCCGCGTAGAGTGCCATGGGCCTCGACGGCGGCGGCGGCACCGGCGGCCGCCGCGGAAACGACAACAGGCTCCTGGCCTTCTCGTATGACCCCGAGGACGACCGCTTTCAACAAGCCGCGCTGGCGGCGAACCTGTACGGTTATCAACACCCCTTGTCGGAGGTTCGTAACTCGACCGATGCTTGCCCTCCAATGGATGTTACACAGTAGCGGAGGACGGCCCCACTCTCTTCGTGTTCAGAGGGTCTATTTACACCTCTCGCCGCACCACCGGGCCTCGGTTGAAATGGGCTCTCAAAATCCTGTATCGTCCTAGGCCCTTCGGACCTAGCATGGAGGACAGGCGGGCTGGTTTGACTGTGCAACCGGTGCCCTAATTTCAGACTTGCGAAGATGGATAAAAAGACCGGAGCAGTCGTTGATTCATTGGTAGGATACCGTTGCTGGGAGAGCTTAGGCAGTTGAATAAATCACAATGTCTCCTCTGGGTCGCTTGATTCCCGCCCTTGAGTGATTGTGCACTGCTTTGCTACGAACGCATATTTCTCACAGCCCGGGCGCGAGACTGTTCGAAATTGAATGTTTATCTGTAGTACAACTAGCCTATTCATTTCTTACCGCCAACAAGAGAAACGCGAGAAGCGAGAAGATCACGATCGGCTTAGTTCATGTTGCATACTGATATTTTGTGTGGCCTTGATTCGCGACGGGCTACATTTACAGTGCAAGGCAATCACCACGTGCCAAACTACTTAAGCCACAGCGATAAGCTCACTTCCTCATCCTTACTTTCCTTTTGCTTTCTTACGGTACCGTGCCCCTGTCCCATCACCAGTGAGTGACAAATCAATCCATGCCCAGATACCGCGTCGCGACGACGGTGCCCTCCTTGGCGCCGCTGACTCCGACGATGACCGTCTCGCCGGGCACGAGGTCGACGAGGTTATCCGCGAACCGGACCTCCTCGTCGTCGCACTCGAGCGCGAGGCCCTTGACGGGGACCTCGGCGCTGAGGCTGACCGAGGCGAGGTCGTCGGCGAGCTCCGCGCGCAGCCGCTCCGGCCGCCGCAGGTGCAGGTACTTGAGGGGCTCGGGCCAGTTGACGTAGCGCGCGAGCTGCTTTCCGCCACCGCCGCCGCCGCCACCGCCCCTGGAGGAGTCGACGAGGTACGCGGCGACGACGGTGCGCTCCGGGGCCGGGCCCGGCACGTCGAGCACCGCGAGCTCCGTCGACCGGTTGGCCGGCACCGAGACGCCGCGCGCGAGCGTTGCCGGCGCCTGCGTCTCCTCGCCCGTCTCGACGTCCCAGGCGCGCAGCACGCAGTCGACGCCCTCGACGTCGCGGAGCGCGAGGTTCGAGGCCCAGACCTCAACGCGGTGGCGGGTCGCGGCGCCGGCGCGGCCGGGCCCGGGCAACGGGCCCGGGTGCCGGTGCTCGCGGCGCGTCATGCCGAGGCTGAGGTCGGCCATCTCGCGCTTGACGGTGAAGTAGGCGTGCTTGGGGCGCAGGTAGTAGTCGGCGATGGACCAGCTGGTGACGGGCCAGCAGTCGTTGGTCTGCCAGACGAGGGCGCCGGCGCAGTACTCGCGCCCGGGCCCCTGCCACTGCCGCTTCCAGAGGCGGTAGGCGCTGGCGAGGCACTCGGCCTGCATGAGCTGCGTGGCGTACACGAAGGACTCGAGCGGGTCGGGCGCGTACCGGAAGTTCTCGACGAGGTACAGCGCGATGCGGCGCTCGTGGCCCTCGGCCTTGTTGTGGAAGTCGACCGTCGAGCTCTGCGCGTAGCGGTCCGGGTCGTCGCGGCCGAGCGGCAGGAACGTGTCGATGGTCCTTATGTTGGGGAACGCCTCCATGCCGAACTCCGAAACGAACCGCCCCGAGAGCGAGTCGAAGTTCTGGTACTTCTCTTGCCGCCCGTGCCACACGTTCCACTGGTGGATGTCGCCCACCGTCGGGTCGCGCGTGTCCTTGCCGCCCCAGGGGCTGCCCGGGTGGTAGTGCACCGAGGGGGCGAGCGCGCGGCACGCGTCCGGCAGGATCTTCTCGTAGATGTAGCGGGCGGGGAAGTCCGTCTTCAGCCAGCTCTCGGCGTCGTGGTTGTCCTGGTCCCAGGTCAGGTCCACGCTCTCGGCGAACTGATAGTCCTCGTTGTTGCCCGCGTAGATGACGATGCTGGGGTGGTGCCGCAGCAGCTTCACGTTCTCCTCGGCCTCACGCTTGATGGACGCGAGGAGCTCCGGCCACGCCGGGTAGTTGCCGCACCCGAACATGAAGTCCTGCCACACCAGGACGCCGAGCTCGTCGCAGGCGTCGTAGAAGGCCTGCTCCTCGTAGATGCCGCCGCCCCATACCCGGATCATGAATTGGTTGCCGTCCGCGACCATCTTGACCCAGTCGTAGTACTTCTCCTTGGTGATGCGCGGGATAAAGCTGTCCGCCGGAATCCAGTTGCTTCCTCCGCAGAAGATGGGGATGTTGTTCACCTCGAAGAAGAACGACGTTCCCGGTTGGTCCTTGACAGGCCTTTGAATAAGTTCAGCCCTCCGCAGGCCGACCTTCTTAGACTTCGCGTCTGCCTCCTTGCCGTCGTCCTCGAGCGTCGCCTTGATGGTGTATAGTGGCTGCTTGCCATACCGTGTGGGGTACCATAGTTCCGGGTTAGAAATGGTGAAGGTAGCACTTGAGCCGGCATCTACTACCTCACTCGATACGGAGCTGCCACCGAGCGAAATGTCAAACCGGACCTTGGAGGCTGTGCCTTCCGTAGGAGCGTGAACCGTCACAGCGGCGGACTCCAAGGATTTGTCAACGTCAATGTCGGCCCAGAGATCTGTGATTCGAGACTCGTAGACTTCGAGGTTGATGGGCCTCCAAGGCCCACAAGTCATCAACGTCGGGCCCCAATCCCAGCCCTGCAACGGTTAGTAAAGAACAGGGGGGCTGATTCGTTGAACATACCCAGTGGTACTGTGACTTCCGTACTGCCAATCTCGAGATATCACCGTTCCATACACCCCATTTGTGATCGGGGTACTTCTCTACTAACTTCCAGCCCCTTAGGTGAGCACTGTCGAACGTGATAACAAGTTCGTTATCTCCATCCTTCCTCAGGGCTTCGGTCACGTTGACACGTTCCGGAATGAACATGTTTTCGGTCTCAAGTATGGTCTTCCCATTGAGGACAACCGTCGCGAACGTATCCAAACCGTCGAAAGCAAGCACGGCCTTGGAAGAGCTGCTCACTGGCGGAGAAGAGAAGGTGGTCTTGTAGACCCAGACGGCCTCTCCGACCCATTGGACGTCGAGCTCATTCTTGCCGATGAAGGGGTCGGGGATGAGCTTGTGTGACAGCAGGTCCAGATGGATGTTTGTGGGAAATTGGCTGACGGGCAGGTATTTACTGTCCTCCTTGTCGGCCTGCTTGAACTCCCAATTCTTGTCGATCGGGATCACAGTGCGGGGCGTCATGATGTGGGGCATAGACGGGGGAGATGAGGAAGGAGGGTCTTCCGGTCTGCAAGACGGTCAGTATCGTCGTACTTGATGTGGATATGGATGACGGCTGCCTTGAGAAGTTCGAGACTAGGCTTGCGATCGGGATGTCGAGAGCGTTGCTCAGACATGGAGCTGAACGAGAGAGTCTGAAGAAGGATCGAGCTCGGAAATGTCTGTGATTAGAGAGGGGTAGAAGGCAAGGTCCTTATACTGTCTTCAAAGTCCACGATCTAGTCGGATACAAATTGACCGCCGCATCGGATGCACTTGCAATGTCGTGAGTGCGGGCCGTCACCCGCCGAGATGGATCGCGAGCGCCCAGCTCATGTAATGTCTGACTGAATGCAGGTTCGCCTTATGCGCCGGTCATCCATAGCATAGCGCGGGTTTGGCGTGACGAATTGCTCTCTACGTTTCAGGATTTGGGTTCTTGTAATGAGAAGCGACTTATAGAAGAGAGACGAGCTCGAATCCACGATGCATACTTAAGCTTTGTATAATCCAACTCCTCGGGCTTTCTAAGGCCGAGCTGGAGCGACCCCGAAATGCTTGTAGATTGAATTACATGCTTGTAGATGAACTCTGGAAAAGGTGATACAAACACTGCAGAATACCACCTGGTGCCCTTAAATGTAGATGAGGTATCTGAAGCTGTGTAGTATCGGGACTTTGACTCCCTGAAATTCACATGACGAAGAATCGCATTGCCGCGTTTTGACGAGCATCATGTTCATTGTCAGGTATCATATTAGTGCGGCGTACGTGTATGAACGCGTGGGGGGCTCGAACAACCTAGCCCAGATAGTGATTCTTAACCGTGGAGCATAGACCTCCCTGACCTCTCTAGGTTTAGTAGCCGGCGCTTATAGAGAAACCCCCGCACTACGGCTACGGCAGCGTGTGGCCATGTACCCCATGACGCAGCTTCAGTCCACCAGAGCCTTTCGGACCCTGCCTAAACTGAAAGTTATGTGTAAGTCTTCGTGAGATTCGACGTAACGGCGTGTAGAAGTCCGTCGTTGCCCATGCGACACGGTAAAGGGTCCTTGTAGGAGAAAGAGGCAGTTTAACATTAATAGCTGCTTATAGACGGATAGGGAAAGTGTTTGAAGCGGAGAGTTTCCTACCAAGAAGATCGGAACTTGGTCCTGAAATACGTGCATAATACCACAGTCGAACTGGACCGAGGGACAGAACGTAAGACTGCTGAGGTGGTAAAGGCTGTCATTACGATGCGATTGGCATATTGTGTCGCCTTATACTAAAAGTCTAAACACCTTTACTTTGCCGTAGCTCATGAGCCAGCCAAAGGACAACGCGCTACCTCCTAACGCCAAAAGCCGAGGGTGCGCAAGAAATAATAATCATGTCCTCACCAAACACCCTCTGTGCCATTCCATGCCATGCCACGCCATCCCGTATCGTCGAATCCACCTCATTAATAGCCGCTCATCAATACTGTCCCGCCTTAGCAGCAACCCCTCCTGCGCCCCCGGCTTAACGTGAACACTTCCTCCCACTCCCGCATCCCCATGCCCCAGTTTTGGGACCGCCCCTTGCCGCCGCGCCGCCCCCTCCTGCGCACGCCGGGCGCGAGCCCCGCCGAGTCCGTCGTCATGCCGCTCTTGACGCTGCCGCCGTCGCTGGCGCCCGCGTTCCACCCGCCGCCGTCGCCGTACTGGATCCCGCTCATCGGGTCGTCGGGGTCGATCTCGCCGAGCTCGATCTTGGTCAGGATCATGCGCGCCAGTCGCCCGAACACCTCGTCGACGCCCTCGCCCGAGAACGCCGACACCTCCGTCGTCACCGGCACGCCGAGGCCGCTCGCCCAGCGCGAAGCCTCTGTCGCCGACACCTCGCGCCCCTCGGGCGCCACCGTGGCCCGCATCTGCGTGCCGAGCGTCGCGTGCGCGGAGCCGCTGGACGTGCCGTATGGCGGCAGGGAGGAGCTCGTGCTGGAGGGCGTTGGTGGGGGGAGGTCGATTAGGTTGTTGTCGTTCGCGAGGTCCAGCTTGTTCCCCACCAATATCGTAGTCAAATTGGGCGAAGCGAGGGCTCGCGCGTCGTTGAGGAATGGCTGCAGGCCTCTGAAAGAGTTATGCGATGTGATGTCGTAGACTAAAACTGCGCCGGCCGCGCCCCGGTAATACGATCTCGAAACGGAGCGGAATCGTTCTGTGCCCGCGGTATCCCATAGCTAGTTAACCGTGCTGCCGTCAGCTTCCAGACAGCCAAAGAACATGAAAAGAGCGACCCGATAGGTGTGGATTCACCTGTAGCTTTATCCGTTTCCGTCGCGCGCCCGTCCCGACTTTGATGATCTTGCTCGCGAACTCGACCCCGATGGTTTGCGAAGTAAGGACCCTCCATTCGTTTTTGACGAAACGGTGCAATAAGCACGATCTACTGGCCGTTAGTGATGGAGGCCTTGATTCGTAAAACAGGATAGCAGGATAGCGCTCACTTTCCAGTACCGCTTGGCCCGAGTAGTATAATCTTTGCGAGGTAGTCGTACATGCTACCGAGTTCCTACGAAGCCATCGTCAATTCCAACGCTCCTATATCGGAGCCGATGAGAGGAGCGCATGGTAGATACCTGATCGCCCGCCGTCCCCGAGCTCTCCTCGCTGGCTCCCGAGGAGCCTCGTGGGCGCGTCATCTTGGATTGATGTGGCTACTTCGCTCGACACTGTCTGGACTTCCGTTCTGGCGATGCGATCATACGGTGATCGGAGTATAGCGGCTATTTCAATGAAGCGCATATAAAGGCGAAGGGAGATAGTTGCGAACGCTTGATTGCCCTCGTGAACGGTTGTGTATCGACCGGCACTAACTCTGTAGTTTGAGCGATTGACGACATGGACATGCGATTGTCTCACCGCAGGTTACACTAAGGCTGCCCCACCTGCCCAGCCTTAAATACGTAGCCAAGTAACACAGGAGTACTTCAGAAGACATAGGAGATATTTATGTTTTTAATCAGCAGAATATATAATTTAAAAATTGTATTTAATTTATCATTCTTACCTTAACGATACTCGTTCCGGTTTATGCTCTTTTATTATATCACCATTAGATGTCAATAACCAATTGTTAGCTCAACTGAACCACGGGTCCCTTGTCGGGTCGTATCAGCGACTTGTTGTTGCACGCTCTCTAGTTAGGCTTATATGGGGGGTCCTATCCTAGCCCTGTCTGGCTGTATGGGGCTGTATGCTCATATTATCAATGCTAATATATTGTTTAAAAAATATCGTATAGTTTATTATTTATTGCTTATTATATGTTACTGATATAATATCACTTAAACCTCTAGTCAAGGGTTCAATATCCTTCATTAAGACATAAGACATAGCCGCGTGATGTAATTAGTGGTCGAGGTGCATGGTGTACGCCATAACGTCAATATCAATCGTGTAGAGCGCCTCGGACCTAAGATATAACTATATCGAGCCAAGGGAAACGGGGGAGTGAAAGGATTGAGACAGATCTAAGTATTCAGCCTTTATTATCCAACGAAGGTACTAATACAGCAACCTCGACAATCCTCAGGGGCTCACTCTCGCCTGCCCCGATTTACCATCTATTTCACTTACCGGCGATAGTACTGGGGCAATGTCTGATGATCAGGATACCCATCATCATACAGTTACGATATTGTTAAGGTGCTGTGTATGGCCCTTCGTTGGACATACATGGACACTGTATAGGAGGTGTGAGCACCCCTGACCCATCTAATTGATCGGAATCTGGATCAAAAATTCGATACCGTAGCAGCCAACATTTTTCATTCTCTTAATTGCGATAACCAATAAACTTATTAAATCCAAAACACCTATAAGTCTGCTCGCTTCGTAACGTACACAGGCCAGTCATGCGGCACGACGGTAAAATGCGCAGCCCACTTCCACTCCTTCCCAGGCTCGACCTGGCGGATATCGTAGTCGCGGACGATCGACGCAGCGACCTTGAGGAGCTGGATCTTGGCGACGGTTTGGCCGGGGCAGGAAGCGTATCCAGCACCCCACTGGGCATATGGTCAGTACATGAACCGCAAGGCACCCGGCATCGCTGCATTGCCTCGATAGGGGCTGTGGTGACTCACCGGAATGAAATATTTCTCCTTTCTCGCGATGTCAGGCTGCAGCCAGCGGTCCGGGTTGAATTCTCGGGCGTCCTCTCCCCAGAGCTCCTTTGAGTGGTGAATGACCCAGGGGCTGATGGTCAGTGTCACGCCCTCGGGGAACGTCATGTCGCCGACAGTCACACCACCCTTGGGTACAACGCGAGGTAGCCCCACTGCGGGAGACAATTAGCTCGGTAGGGGCACAAAAGAGTTTCCGGCCCGCAGGGGCTTCTTTACTTACTGGAACCTGGTCCAAATATGCGTAGAGCCTCCTTCAGGGCGGCTTGCAGATATGGCAACGCGCAGGCGTCCTCATATGAAACGACGGCCCCTTCGCAACGACCTTGCTTGCGCGCGGCGTCAATCTCAGCCCTGATCCGTTGCCAGCCGTTGGGATGCCGGAGTAGATGATACACGAAGCTCTGGAGCCCAGCTGAGACGGTGTCGGCGCCAGCACTGACGTTTCCAGTTGCGAACGCCTGAAGAATGCGGAGGTCGAAGACCTTGGATCCCTCCTTCTTGGCCCTCTCCAAGCCTCTGAACCAGTGGGCGGCGAGGTCGAACCTGGCGTCCGGGTTCTTCCGGCGCTTGTCCAGCGCGGCCATCGTCGTGTCGAAAACGTGGCCCATTGGGAGAATTCCGAGCCACGTGGTGAACGGGTTCGCAAAGAGCCGGTGGATCCATTGGAAGTAACCGATGAACGTAACATAGGTCTCGAGAATCATAGTGACGGCGATGGAGTTCCGGACATCTTCACCCCTGTCGAGGAAGCCGAATGGCTTCGAGAAGAGAACCTCGCCGGTGATGTCGAATGCCGTATAGCTGAAGAACTTGTCTATGTTCATCGCAAGGTCAGTCATGCTGTAATAAGGTCGAGCTGCACCGGCTAAGAAGCAGCATGGTCTTATGGCTATTGTTAGGACTGCTGAAAATCACATACCAAGGTCCATTGGCTTCTTCTCCTCGGAATATTTGTCCATCCAGCCAAGCAGCTTTGTTATGTTTTCGTCCAAGGCGGGCTCGCCTTGCAGGACATTATGATGGAGGTAGCCGGTTAACAAGTATTTCCTCGCCTCTTTCGCTTCTTTGGGGTCAATCATGGAAAAGGGTGCCTTAAAGGTATAGTCAGGGAAGCTGACGATCCGGTACCAGTCTCCCTGCCGGCCAGTCAGCGTTTGTTGCCTCGGCTTATGGTAGCCGAGAAGCATTCGAAGCTTACCTTCGGGAAGGCGCACATCAAGACCCTCCTGATGCCGTCGGGGTGACTGATGCTGACTTCGTTGTGGGCCATACGGACGAAGTGGCCGTACTTATCGTGAGCCTTGATGAGCGCTAGGTTCTGGTCTCCGTGGTAAATTTGGCGAAGATGCCATAACCGCGAAAAGGAAGCCAGGAACGGCCCAGGTATATGGCTAAGGGGAGAAAAGTAGCGTCGCCGGACGAATACTAGAAAGGAAACGAGTACGAGAAAGAGGGAAAAATGGACAGTTAATGAGGCCCATGACGCATCTGCCTGTCTAATTCGTAGAGATTCAAGCTTGGGGTAAACACTACCCGACAAGTCGGTGATATTAGGGTGGTGTAAGTAATCCATGGTTATTTATTTGTTTGTGAGTCAATTGAGAACCAGAAGGAAGCCCTCAGTATGGAGTATCTGGGCCAGCATGATTTATACCGGTGCCGAAGGACAGCGGTTTGTCATAGCCTGGGTACTGATCTTCCTTGGACGCAATGAAACACTCCAAACGGCGTGATGTTTCTCGCATCAACTCTAGTCCCGCCGCAGTCATATAAGATCAACAACCATGGCCATAAACGAAACAACTACCCTACCCATTATCGAACCATGTTCTGCAGTAACCCTATGTGTTCAGCCACTACCGTTATGCCAAGGACTGCGGGGTTCCCCAGACGGAGGAGTCTTTTCTTGTAAGTGGTTGGCTGTTCCATTATTACTGGTCCCATAGGCGCTCCGCCGGAATTTCGCTTTGTCCTGCGAGATGGAAACTCTCCCATAATAAAAATGTTTTAGCTTGTGCTCCGCTCTCGGTTCCGTAGCCATAACAGAGTTATTTCGGCGAGAGACGTTGACGGCCGCCAACCCGTCCCAAGTACAGCAGCCAATCCGCGACGATGTTTCGCGTCGTTTTAAGGGTTAGTCCACTTGGATTGCTACCCTGAAGTAACTGCTCTATGAACGGTCCGATGCGAAACGGAAAGGATCCATGGCTCGGCATCGAGTTAGCTTGGCTTGGCATAATGTCTTGTCAAGCTCCGTCAAGGGTCATTTGCATGGTCTCTTATTCCACGGACCACCTGGTGCCATAGCATCCACGTGTCGCCCACGACGTTGCCCCAGATCACGGATCCTCGCACGTGGTAGTGGGAGCCTCGGTACACGGACGTTAGCATCGGTCCACATGTACTTAGTGTATACAGAGTAAGTTCTTCATGAGCTCGGCTTCCTATGTTCGCTGATGGAGGCTCATCATTTCATAGTGCGGCAGGGGCCTCCGTGTTCTTGTCTTACAGCCTTTGCAAAAGATTATTAGTCCAACAGAGATCCCCGTATCCTCGGAGGGCACGCCAGACGGAATGCGCCGAACGACCAAGCTGCCGAGGTAGGGCCCAGATACGCGAAGGAGCAAGTACGCGATCGATATCATCAGCTATTTGCCCAGTACATACAATGGGCTTGTCCCAGCTTGCCATTAAGGCACCGTAGCTGATGGCATAATTAGTCTCAGGTGGGATCCCTGGTATGTCCACATGCACCTCGTTGCTCCTGCAGATCGTGATCAGCTGAAGATCATGGAGGTAACTGTGCGCTTGGGGGCAGCCGGGGTGAGATTACTAAGTAGATACCAGTGCAATGCTATCACGATACTCTGGGATAGAGTGATTTATCTGCGCTGGCGATTTCCGCAGCACTCCTATAGACCTTGTTGAGGTCGAGGAAGTGCGTAGATATTGTGCAGTCGCAACCTTGAATCTACCTAGTGATGATGGTGCACATATGTAAAACCCACAAGAAGTACTATGGTTCCAGGATCTGTATGTGGATATGCCGTCTGTTACGCCGCTCTGAAGGAAATGAGAACCATCCCAATGTTTTTCGGAGTTAGGTAACGGTCAGCGCTATAGGCTAAACGCCGATGACTAGAATGGGGCAATGCGGCGATCGTTCAAGTCATCGCGGTCTAACGTTGGAGCCCTGACGGGTAGTAGGCGACCAAGAAAGCCTCCGCTTCCCGAACAGGAGGATTCAAATTTAAACCTCGCAATGCGCGGCGCCACGGTCTGTCGCACTTCGCTGCACGAAAGGCATGGGCGTCATAGATCATTGGGGTTGCCTGACGGAAGCGTCCTTGCTTCCCTATCCCGGACTTTAGCCTGCATTGCTATCGAATGATCAAGTTGCTCGGTTACATTTGTGATGCCAAGTTGTCCACCCGCATAAGAATTATCTCCGCCTCCAAATTCGCGCAGCCGCGACGGAGTGTGCAGGCTAGCGTTTTGTTTAGTAGAGTCGGGCCGTCGCTTCGCTTCCCGGCATAGCGCAGCCGTGGGAGCAGGGTTGGCTAGGAGGCTGCTTAGAGCAGCGCATCGCTATGAGAAACCTTGCCAGGTGCTCGTGCGATGCGGGTACCTTGGCGACGCTAGGAATAAAAGCGTCATACCCCCGTGAGCTGAAGGGCCCATCTGTGCTCGTCTTTTCCCAACCTAGGCTCCACTCTAACCAGCGTGATTTACCAGATGGATTGCAACTACATTCGCATGCGGGAATGCATGTAAGATGTTCCGCCTTATCTCATAGGGACCTAGTGGCGTTGGATATGCGAAGAGCTCGAATCAAGGGAAGGAATGCTTCCCCGCGAGGGGCCTAGAACAGACTCGCCTGGATTATATAAAATTACAGGCGCCACAAATCCAAGCAGGACAGGCGCTTGGCAAAATTTATGGCACGCTCTCAAACACGGATTGCTGTAATATGATGGATCAAATCAACAATGAACCAATACTTCTATATTTAAAACTTTTTATGAAATAATATCATGGCCGCTCAACTCACCTGTGGAGTTTGTAAATATTTCTCTTCTTTCTTAGGTGTTAGTTTTGCTGTACCAAGCGATAAACGCGGGATGGAAGTATGCCAGGCATTTTGCCAAGGGCCTGGTAGGTTCGTGTTGAGGACTATGCATAAGTATCCACATATATAGCCTCCTATATAGCATTTGATCTCAGGCTACATGAACAGGGATTCTCTCCACTCCCACGTGTTCTATGTACAAAATAAGAGGTATTGCCACTTTAATCTCCTACCCGGGATATGTTTCAGTTCGGTCTGCAGGGTGCCGGATTGAGACATAGCTATCTTCTAAGTATATCCTATATGTGTTAGGAACATCTGGGCGCATAAGGACCATATACAATGTGCTATAATATCGTGATTACTACTCCAGCACAATAGACTGGGCACGGGGAGTTGTCGTTTTACTCTCCTTATAAAGCTTGCCTATTCCATTTCTCTGTTAAGCAGTTCAATAGGAGACATATGACCGGCTTAAACATTAACACTTCGACCTAAATATCTATCTAAGCCTGGAAACGCCCCACGCCAAAGGAAGAGCCTAAGGGCGACCGTGCTTAGAATACCCAGACCTTAAAAGACTCCATTAGCTGATCCCCGAGCTTGGACACGACGCCTTTGACCTCAATATCCATTTGAAGAAGGACATCCGTAGTAGTATAGGGGTAGTCGCCAGAGTGAGCATGCTGTGAAGGGGGAACCCGCGACCAGCGGTTCCGGAACCCGTCTCTCCAGGATGAATTTTCGTTTAGTAGCTTCCCGAGTATTGACAGGTTCGGTGGCTTGAACGTGTCAAGCATCTGGTAAAGGCCGACTCGGAAGATTTCTTTTCGAAATAGGCCCATAGAACTGTGTGGAAGTGTACCTTGAATAAGAAAGTATGCGGTACGGTCGGCACCGGCCTCCAGATGCGCCTCGATGACTTTTGCGAAGCGCCACATCCACTCGAGGTTCAAGTACGGGTAGCGCGATGCGTTATCCCTTCTCTTCGAACAATAACATGCAGCGTTATTTGCAAAGTCCCGCAATAGCACCATCCATACCGATGCCAAGCGAGACCGAGTTTCCCGTGTCGAGATTTCATAAGTTATTTCGACCTTCTCAGAAGGATGACGCCCATGAGCAAGCAGATACTGGGTCGTGACGTAGTCAGTCGCGACCGAGGCAGTAAGGAGCAAATTGAGCTTGTTGGTGTCTTTGATAACCCCGCCGGTAGACAAGCATTGGCGGACGTAGGAGCCTTGAGACCAGTAGCTTGCGAAATGAACAAAGGAACAAGCATAGCCACGGCGTGTATGCCATCTCCTGGAGGCATGGGTTCCCACTAAAAGGTGCCCTCGGAATATATCAAGCGGTCGATCGGATGATTCTGTCATCGTCGCGGACGGGCCATTTCGATGTGCTATGTCCCCGAACTCCTGAACGCAGAGGAAGGGTGGCAGACAATCACCCATGTTCTCGCACTCCGCCAGCCATATGAAAGTGTATTCAAATAGATCATTCAAGTATTCCACGACTTCTCCCCGTAGCTCTGGTGTCCGCTCTTCGGAAGGATTGGGGGCGAACTTAGCTTCTGCAGCACGGAGCCGGCTATATGCCTCAATGTTCTGGAAGGCAGAAGAGAAAGGATTATGAATGGCCCTCGATTCCAATTCCTCTCGCAAATAGTCTCGCACCGAGTGATGAAAGAAATCGACTCGATACTTGAAGAAAGGTATCGTCTCGCTCACTTCAACCATCTCGAGGAGCCCATGAGTACTACGGTGAAGGAGGCTTCGGACATAATCATGCCTCCAAAGAATCTCTTCTTCCGGCAGTGGCCGCTGCCTGCTACTGAAGGGAAATTCGCGGGTACAACTCTCGCCCTGGAACTAGTTAACTTCTGGGAGCCACGAGTATATCAGAGCATTGAGCGGCCGATAGAATGGGTTATGTGTGGCTAAACATAGCACAGTGTTCGAACATTGCTGATTCCAGGAGGATGAATCAATCTTGTCCAGCATCTTGCGAAACAGGCTGTTCAGATCATCCGGACAATCTTGTAACCTCTTGCGAAGACATTCGCCGTTTTCGTGTTCCCACCATTAATAAGGGAGCGGACGACTAAGCTGGCCCAGAGAAATACACCATCAGCGCGGTACACGATGTCCTCAGTGATATCAAGGCAAGTTCGTTTGGCTTCCCTCAGCTCTGGTGAGCCTAGGTATGCTATAAACTGGGATTCTGCAAACTCTCTTATGTCGCTCCGGGTGAGCTGGTGGAAGTTAATAGTTATACCAGCGCGACTGAAGACGTCTAGGAAGACCGTATACAGCCGCGCGGAGCACACAACCTTTACGGCCTCGGAGTCGGCCCAGGCCACTAGCTCCTCTGCGAGCTTCCGATGCTCGAGGGGGTCCCCGTCGTATTCATCAAGCCCGTCGATGAAGTAACAGAACCTATATGTTTCGTTGTTTTCTAGCTTGGTTAGCCTCACAAATGCTGATTCAAGTTCGGATATTTGAAATTCGGCAGCATCGGATGATAACCCTTCGCTATCAGAGCCGGGAAATATGACGCTGATCGGCTCCGGACATTGCTTGAGCGTGTGGTAGGGGATCGACATGTAGAAGCCTTTGAGGGACTTCTGCAAAGGATCATCCGAACCCCAGAAATACATGCCGACGATGACTAGCCTGGAACCGTCCGCCCATGTTTCCAGGTCTTCCCTGACGACGCTATTGTGGCCCAGGAACTTCATCAACGCTGATTTTCCACAACCCGCTCGACCCGAGATGAAGAAGGTCTGGCCGTCCTCTCTCAAAAAGGATCTGAGCTTGGCGCAGGTCTCGATTCGGAGATCTTGTTCAGACGATTGTGTTCCAGTTACTGTTAGGCTAGCCAGGCCAATTGCCGATGGATCTCTCATGGTCGATGCGGATGTATGGAGCATCCAGGCGTATGTGTTGGCGACGGGATCCTTAATGGCTTCTTCTCTACGGAGGATTGACTCGAAACGTAACCGACGAAGAATGCGATTCTCATAGGGCATCTTCGCCATCAATGCCTTTAATTTGTCCAAACTCTGGATAAGGCGGCGGTAGTCGCCGCCTTCCTGGGTAGGCTGAACCATGTCTAGCTCCCGATGTACATCGTCCATTCGCCTTTCGCTTTTGTTCGACTGAATGACAAGCTGATGAACATCCCTAGCGATATCATTGACTCCAGCCTTTGTCTCTCTCATGTGAGACTGAAGTTTCCGCAGAGTGCTGTCCAGCTGGTTCTGGATGTCTTCTAGTGCACGAGTGTTCTGGTTGTTTACCTTGACGCTCATTTGTCTGATATGTTCAAGTTGCTGCTTCAAAACAGAGTCTCCAGTACTGGTAACAATGTTATTACGCCTCCAGGCTAATGGTAGACGGACTTACCATATAAGGAATAGCAGCTGTAGTTCGATCTCTGATCGGTAGCGATCTAGTGTGACGGCTAGGCTAGTTAACCAACTATTAAACCTAAACGTACGGGTTTCTGTTAGCAGGAGTGCAGTAAGAGTCTAAGTAATAAGTAACTTAGCTACGTCTCGTAATATTAAGGGTACCTTAAGTAACGAAATTATATTGCAAGCTACCATTTATCTAACTACGGAAAAACCGGCGTATATATCTTTAATTAACTTATTAGATTATTTCTAATAGGTTAGTAATCCGATGTACTAGATTACCTTTACTAGTTATTTAAATTATATTGTCATAAGAATATTTTTAACATTTTACGGGTTATTTTTATACTTTTTTATAAATTTTTAAGGTGAAACAAAAATTAATTATTAATAGGGTTATTTTAATATTTTCGTAATAACTAGTGTTATAAGTTATTTAAGTTATTAGTAATATTTATCCTTGTTATTTTGTTCGTAATTAATGTAATATCGTAGGTATGTTTTTAATATTTAGTTTTGACGTTTTGTTGACTTACTTTTTTGGGGTCGAAATGTACTGAATAATTTATGATTTAGGCCGATTTGTGTTATTAGGTTTTATTAGAATTTAAAAGCCAATGTCGTGTTTTTACTTTAAATGATTTTGTGCGGTAATTCGTATATATTAAAGATATTTTTGAAAAAGATATACGCTATTTATTTAGCGTTCGTATTTTCGTTGTAAGTTAGGAAATTAAAAAAATGTATATCGATTAATAATTACGAGGATATTATCGTAATGTATATTTTTAATAGGGTTTTTTAATAAAAGAAGTTATGTAAAGAAATTTATCGTAATAGAATTTTATAGTCGTTTTACGATTGGTAACGGTTATAGCTTTCCGTATAGTTTATATTGTCGTGTTTTCGTTTTAGCGCAAATATCGTATTGGCGTAAGATTTTTTATATTATATTTTTTATTTTAGAGAAATAGTAAATGCGTTAAAGGCGTTTTAAGGTTTTATAAATTCTTGAATATTTATGTAATTAATATTTATATATATTTTGTATTAAGTGCTTTTGATATTTCGTTAAAATTTGTATTTTGTTAGTTTTTATTTTTGTTAAGTAGGTTATTGTTATATATTTTGATTTCTTGATATATGTTTAGCGGTGCTACTTGTAGTATTATTACCTATCGTAGGCGTATTTTTTTTATGATATTATCGAAATTTACGTAGTTAATCTTAATTATTTTTTTAAAGTTTAGTTCTTTGTTAAAGGTATCAGTTTGGCTATTTTCCGAGCCTTTTCGGTATATGATAACATAATCGTATTCGGTTAACTTTTTTGCATAGCGAAGTTATCGTGCTATAAGTTTTTTGGTTATAGTAAATCAAATAAGATTTGTATGATTCGTATAAACCTTTACTTAATGTTAGTTATATTTAAGAAAGTATTTAAATTTTAGGAATATTTTATTAATAGTTATGAAATTTATATTAGGAATAGCGTAACGTAATTTAAGTTTTTATAATTTATATGAAAAGAAAGTAATAAAATATAGTATTTTGTAATCGCTTTATTATTTAATTATTATATTTAAACTATAATTTAACGCGTTATTTTTTTTAGCTTTATTAAACGATTTAGGTCGTATATAATTAGTATTAGTTAATTAATAATAGCTTTTTTATTTTAAGTCTTTATTAAAATTCTTTTTCTTTTTAGTAAGTTTATTTAAGTGTATTGCTATTCGGCTAAAGTTTTTGATAAAGTTTTGATAGTAATTGGCGAATCCGAAAAAGGTTTATTTTTTTAATTATAATGGGCTTTATTTAATTTCGTACTATTGCGAATTTTTTAATATTTTTTTAATATATTCGGGGGTAATAATATGAATTTAATACTTAACTTTTATATATAAAATTAACTTTATTTTGCATTAATTAATAAGTTCGCGTTTTAAAGTAATTATAATTTCTTATGTATATATTTTTCATATTATTTCTTTATTTTAAAAAAATAAGAATATTATTGAAAATGAAGATTATAAAAACATTAAGATAGTTTTTAAGAACGTAATTAACTATACCTTAAAAGGTTATTAATACGTTAATATATTTTATAAAAGTAATATAGTATTCGTATAACTTATATTTAATTCGAAATATTATTTTCTATTTGTAATTTTTTTAATTCGAATTAGGTTATGCCCGTTTTAAAAATTAAAAGCGGTAAACTATTGGGTTTTATAGAAGCCATTTTTTATTTCGCTAATTAAGGCTATAGTATTCGATTTTTAATAGTGATATTATTAAATTATTAGTAATTTATTATTAATTGTAATTTCTTTTTTTAAGTACAAAAAATGTAAGGTATTTAACTAGTATTTTCGATAATTGAATATATATTTTTAAAAGTCGGTTTTCCAAATGTTTCATAAGTGCGTCTAGTTTTATTTCGTTAAAGTTATAAATGGGGTAAAACTTGAATAAAAAACTCTCTGGAGATAATTTCATAATTTTATTTCGAATTTCCTTTTAAATAGGCCTTTATATTTATACTATTATAGTGCTATATTTATTAAGTTTTTTAACTTTTTAGGTTGTTGTTATCCATTGTTATTTAATTAGAATTATTTTATCCGGACGGTAATTATAATACGTTCTATTTTTTTAGGATATTTATTTTTTTCATCGTATTTCTATGAGTGGTAAAGTATTTAGCGTTTTTTATACCGGTATTTATTCTAATTTTTAAATAATTATTAAGATTTATATTTTTATTTATTTATTATTAAGTCATGAAATAAATTTTACTTAGCTAGACTTTTAATTAATTAAGAGATTATATTGGCGTAATTATATTTATATTTTATTTTATATTGTAATTCCCTAGCGTTATAATATTGAAATTTATTATTATATTCTTTTCTGAGATGAAAATGTCGAGGTGATTAATTTCGCGTATAATTCTTTTATTATCATAAAAAAATAATTAACTTTCGACGGTATTCGTAATATAAAAGTTTCTTTCATATTTTTATGGTAATTTAACTCCGTTAATTGTTTTTAGTATAATGTAATTATTTTTTAAAAAGTCGTTATTTATCATAACTATATAATGATATATTCTAATTTGTATTATTAAAATAATGAGGTTATTATTATTTTATATTATTATTAAAACTTTCCTCCTAAGACTTTTTTTGGGTTTTGTTGTTTTGCGGTTTTTTATAGGTAATTTTAATTTTTTATACGTTTTTTTAAGTCGTTAAATTTATTTTTTAATTATCCGGTTTTATTTTGTAGTTATTTAATAGTTTGTTATTATTATTTTCTTTTATTTTCGAGTTTTTCGATTCGTTTTCTGTTTTTATTCGTTTAAGTATTTAATATTAATAATTTGTCGGCTTGTAAGCGTATTTTTTTATCTTATCGCGCGAAATATTTTCTTCTATTACCGATATAATTTTATATAATATTGTTTTTATTATTTTTCTATGATTTCTAAAAACTCTCGCGTATTCTTATTTTTTTTTAGAATTTATTACAATGGTTAATTAAAGATAAAAATTAGTAATTAATTCCTATATAGTTAAATTAAGTTCTTTTTATGTTATTTCTTTTTATCGTCGATATTCGCACGTATTATAAAAATAAAAAGGGCTTTTTTATAAGTATTTTTTTTAGGCTAGCTTTCGGTTATTATTAATATATTTATTATTTTCTTTTCTCTATTTCGTAAATATCGATATTATCGTTAATTTGAGGGGTTGTTTTTATTATTATTTAATACAGTTAAACCATTCTTTCTATATCCGTATAATTTTTCGAAAAGTAAAGATTTTTTATTTTTCGTATTCGGAGTATTATATTTTTACATAATAAATTACGTTAAATTTTCCGTATTGGTTAGCCTTTTTACGTAAAATAAATTCCGTTTATTTTTGATATTTTTTTAACTACTTTTTTTAGTAATTAAGTTATTTATCGTTATTTTTATTTTGTTATTTTCGTAAAACTAATTTCCTCTTAAATTATACCTATGTATCGTATTTATATAGTTATTATTATAATCTTTTTTATTGTTCGAAATGTTATTATACTCCAGTTTGGGATAACTTTTTAATTTCTTTTCAGGTATGCTATATTTCTACATATAAAGGTTTTAAGGGGTCTTTTTTCGTCGGATTATAACGAGGGCTTTTCTACCCTAATTATTTTTGGACTGTTCTATAAGTACCGAGGTTTATAGCTAATCTTGTCGAGGTTTTTTAAGCGACTATATTAAGGTACTTTATAGCTCATTTCGTCGCAATTCTAGCACCTAATCTGGCGTATATTCCGTAGCTGGATGGTTTTAATTTTCATAAGTCCTAATTCGGTTCTATATAAGGTATTACCTCTCCTAGGGATACCGGTATTTACTAAGTATCTAAATTTATTATTGTAATTTCGAGCGTTTCTCTTTAAAGTAAATTGTTTTTATTGGTTTTATTGTTATTTATATTATTTGTTATTAATTTTGATTGCTTTTACGATATATTTGTTAAAGGTAAATATTTATTTTATTCGAATAATTTTATTTTTAACGTTATTTTTAAGTTTTCTTTTAGTAAAATATATCGATTAAAGTATTAAAACTAACACCGTATTTACATACGGGGTTTTTCTTATTTAAAGTCGAAACATTTTACGTTAAAAATCTTTTTTTTCGTTTAAGTTATTAAAATTAAAGCGAAATTTATTTTCGAAGTTGGTGTACAAAAAAAGACTTCGTTAGTTAAACTTTTCCGGTCATTTTTTACGTTTTTTTAAGTACTTTCGTAGAATAAATTCGCCTTAATTAATTACGTTTCCTGTAAAACATACCTTTATGGTAAAAATTAATTTAAATACGTTATTAATATTCGAAAAACGTAAATAAATACTTATTTAAATAAAGATAGTTTGCGGATTTTTTTATTATTATACAGTTTCGGCTTTTTAGGTTTTTTTTGGTAATAATAATAAATTTCATTAAAATAGCTTTAACCTAATTATTAAACCGTCGGTTTTCTTTTTTTAGTTTATAGATACAAACTTAAAACTGTTAAATCGGATTTCTTTAAATACTAATCGATATTTTAATAATGTTAAATATTGCTTAAAGTTTAACAATATTATTAAATAAAAGGTTATAATGTATAACGGCTAAGTTAATTAATTAATTATTAAACTTAAACGTATGGGTTTATATGAACAAAAATATTATACAAAATTAAGTAATAAAAATAACATAATTACGCTTCGTAATATCAAAGGTATATTAGGTAACGAAGATATATTACAAACTATTATTATTTAACTATAAAATTTAATGAACGTATATATTTTAATACTAATATGTTAATCGAACGATTCTTGTTCGACCAATGGTTAAACGTAATCGAGTCGATCAAGTTCGATTAACTGTATTACGTAATCTTACGGTCGGAGCTGTTTAAGTCTTGATCGCTTTTCTAAGCTTTTAGCATGTTAGGTTCTAACACTTAGGTTTCTCCTTGTGCTTAAAAGTTAATATTATAATTTTCTTAATTAAAATCGTTACTTTTAGTTTTTTATTACGGGTTATAAATAAATTCTACTCTAGTAATCCAAAACGTTAGTGTTACGGCTACACCTTAGCCATCCCGCCACCAGGGCAAAAGATCGGTGGAATGATCGCAATTCTTGGCAATCATTCTTGGTGCTACAGCTGTATATGTACTGGAGCTGTATACGGTAGACAAGGCCGTGACAGTTAGCCGTTATTTTTTAATAATTAATCGTACCCTTATTAATCTCAGCCTTTTCACCACTTAAAATATAATTAACCTGCGTGTCGATAATAATAATTTATATTATACATAAATTATTAATCTATATTATCGTCGTTTTCGTCTTTGGATTACTATATCGCTATTTTAACTCATAATTTCTTACTATTTTACGATTTATTTATTTAGTTCTTTTGTTACCTTCTAAATTTATTTAACCGTTTACGGTATTTCTATTAAATCTTAATCAAAGACTTATTATCGTACACCTTACCGGATTTAGCTAAGTTAGTGTATTATTTCCTTAATTTTTTTTAAAAAGAAAGCTTATTTTTTTAATTAGTAAAAATATTACTTTCAATATTTATTCCATAAGGTTGTAACTATTTTTACGAAAACTATCGTATTACCGATTTTTATAAATGTATATCGTAAAGTGTTAATTATAAGTTTGTTTAATTTTATTTATTATATTAAAAGTATTTAAGAAAAAATTAATATAATTAATTTTTTTGGTAACTTTTCGATAAATAAATTTATAAAAAAGAAACCGTTTAAGATATTATTTCGTAATATATAACGGATTTATTTTAATATATAAAGAATTAACGTCTTATATAAGCGAGTCGGCCAATTTTTTTAACTTTTTTACCTCCTAATTTTCAAAATTTATTCTTTAATACCAACGTTATAAAACGTTATATAAAAGAAATTAAGATGAATTTAACTATTTAAGTTAAAAAGCGAAACCTAAAATTTAGTTATACAAACCTTTATTTTATTTATAATATCCTTTTATCTATTTTAAAAAACCGATACTACGGTATATTCTTTCGAGCCGATACTGTCCTTAATTCGCGAAAATTAACGCCGACCGAAAAAAGATCGATTATTGAATAAACCTTTAATTTAAATACGCGAACGTTTTTTATCCGGCGTTAATATATTAAAAATATGGCAAATTTATTATTTACGTAATAAGTTATTGGACGCGTCGGGATTAACTAAATAGTTAAGTTTGTTAAACGGTAATAAAAATTTAAAACGCGTTTAAATCGAAAAATAAATTATTAAAAAGTTTTATACGAAAATCTAAAAATATTTTATAAATAATTTAAACTTATTTTGGTTATAATCGTAAAATATAATATTATAAAAAAAATATTTATAATTTCGACGAATTCAAAATTTTAATAAAATTTTTTTAATAATTAATAAAATTATTATTAATATTAAAAAAATAAAAAATTTAACAAATTTAATAAGGAAAACGGAAATAATTTATAATAATATAAATTATAAACTTTTATAATTAAGGTTTACTTTTATTTATTATTTTTATTAAAAAATTACTTTTTTTTATTAATTCGATAATAACTTATTTATATTTAATTAAAAAGTTATTATAAACGATAACGGTTAAACGATAAATAAATTAATCTTAAAATAAATTTAATATTTTAATTAATATATTCGAACGCGTACGAAAAAATTTAAAACATATTACGCTAATTATAAAATTATTATATTTTATATATTTCTTTATTTCTCCCATTTATTTTAATTTTTCGACGTATCTTATTTTTCTCCATTAAAACGCGTTTATTCGCTATATATCGAAAGTTTTATACAACGTTACGTTATTTATATTATTAAGGAAAATTTCATCGCCGGTTTCCGCGACTTGCCTTATCATAATCAGAACCTCATTTTGGAGGTTGTAGTTGCGCCTGCGGGGTAGTAGCTGTAGCTACAGTTATAGCTTCTAATTAAGAAATATCTATTAAGAGTTTAATATATTAACTAAACCACTTTAAGAATTATTTCTACAAAAATAATAAAATTTCTAAAATAAGGCCTGATATAAAGTTATGATTTTTTCGTTCCGATTTACGCACCCTTATATAAATCTTCAGAAATTATTAAAATAAATTCTTTAAATATAATTTTAAATTAACGTTATCCTTTTTACAATTGTGAAAAGTTAATATAAAATTAAAATCTTTATCTTTTCGTATAACGTACTACATAAGTGAGTCGGTTATATAAGTTGGTTACTTTTTAACATTTCTTAACAACAAATTCAAATAAAATAATTATAATGTAATAAATTAATTTAAATTAATCGGTTTTTTATTGTTAAACGTTTTTATATCCTTTTTATAAGTACGCGCATTATGTTTGAGCTTACTGTAAACGTTATATTTTTGTTTTTTCGCCTGAACCTTTTTGCGATAATTACTTTCGGCCGTTATTAGTTCCGATTATTTACTATTATTTTTTTTCGTAATTATCAAAGTTTGTATTTTTTTTATAATAATATTCATTTTTTTAAAAACGTTTGTTTTTAATTCTTCGGCGTTTATTAAGGATATAGTTCGTTTCGTATAATAGGTCGTATTTTTTCCGAAAAAAAGCGTTTTCGTATAATAGTATTAAGTCACTTTTTATCAAAAAATTAACCGATTTAATTATTTTTGTCGGCGAGTTACCCTGGTAATT
The DNA here is from genome assembly GCA_004155935.1 of Monosporascus sp. GIB2. Lineage (NCBI taxonomy): Eukaryota > Fungi > Ascomycota > Sordariomycetes > Xylariales > Monosporascus > Monosporascus sp. GIB2. The sequence continues at coordinate 85,559 of QJNV01000132.1, read as the reverse complement.
TTTGATTTGTTTTTGTAAATAACGTCCCCGTCGAGTCGTTTCGGTAATATTCCTAGGAGTTTTCGTAGATAGGGAAATAGCGGAATTAATAAAGGTAAGTAAAGAGATGGTTGGTATAAGTATAATTGGAACTTTTAGTTCGAAAAAGACGCGATTAGAATCGAATGGAATAAGTTCCGTTTTTACGAATTCCGATTTAATATTATCGGTTATTATGGCGATTTTAAACGCGTTGTGGAAACCGGCGATAAAATTTTCTTTAGTAATATAAGTAACGTAGCGTCGTATAAAACTTTCGATATATAACGAATAAGCGCGTTGTAACGAGGAAAAATAAGATACGTTAAAAAGTTAAAGTAAATTAAAAAAATTAATAAGTATGTAAAATATAATAATATTATAGTTAGTATAATATTTTTCGAATTTTATCGAATAACAATTTTCGTAACTATTAAGGATAAAAAAACGTTTCGCTTTTTTTTATACGTATTCGAATATATTAATCGAAATGTTAAATTTATTTATTATTTAACCGTTTTCGCTTACGATAACTTTTTAATTAGGTGGAAATGGGTTATTAGCGAACCAGCGGAAAAAGTAGTTTTTTCTCGTAAAAATAATAAATAAGGGTAAGGTTTAATTTTAAAAATTAATAATTTATATTATTATAAATTATTTCCAATTTCTTTATTAAATTTATTTAAGTTTTTTACGTTTTTTAATATTAATAATAATTATGTCGGTTATTATAAGAAATTTTATTAAAAATTTTATTTCGTCGAAAACGTAAATATTCTTTTTAATAATACCGTATTTTACGATTATAACCCGAATAAGCTTAAATTATTTACGAAATATTTTTAAATTTTCGTATAAAACTTTTTAATAATTTATCTTTCGATTTAAACGTATTTAAAATTTTTTTTATCGTTTAATAAAATTGGATATTTAATTAACCCCGACGTATTCCGTAATATATTATGTAAGTAACAAATTTGCTATATTTTTAATATGTTAATACTGGATAACAAACCTTCGCATATTTAGGTTAAAGATTTATTCGATAAATATTTTTTTTTCGGTCGGCGTTAGTTTTTGTTAAATGGAAAAATTTTAGTTTGGGAAGGTTTACCATTAAATCGGGTTTGTAATATAGATAAGATTATTTCGTACATAAAATTAAACTGTTTAAAATTAAGTTTCGAGGGGGGTTTTTTTTAAACGGTTAAATTTATTCGAGCTTTTTTTATAAGACGTTTTATATTGTTAGTATTGAGAAATAAGCGATTAAAAATAAGTGATTGAAATTGTTAAAAAAGTGATTGATTTACTTATGTAACCAACTTACTTATGTAGTACGTTATCTTTAATCTTAATTAGGATTAAAATATTATTATAAGTTTAAATAAATAGTTAAAGATTCCGTTTTACGTATATTACAATTATATACCTTGTTTCCGTAAGTATAATAACAATATAACTTTATAAACCAAAATAATAAAATATAAAGTTTAAAAGTATTTGTAATAAATTTTAAGATATATTTTTTCTTAGTTAATTAAATACGGATAATATATTTAAAGGTTTAAGATAAATACCTCAACCTTTTAAATATCTAATTTTCTAAAATGAAAGGTTTATTTTTATATGATAGTTTTATCGGTTTTTTATCGATATAAACGCAATTAACCTATATGCTAACGTTATATGTATAACCGATAACCTTATAAAAATTTTACGTTATCGGTTTATTCGCCTTATATTAAACGTTATATTTTACGGGTAAGGCCGTATTTTGCGGAAAAAATAAATCGATATGATATATAATTTAGCTTTCGGAAAATTAAATATTTCTTTCATTATTAAAATAAATTTTAAGGAATACATAATTATTTAAAGTTTTTTAGTAACTAATTTAATTATTATCCAAGTTGTATTATTAATTAAGCTGGTAAAAGAATAACGAATCTTTATATTAACAATTTCGTATTTTACTGTTTTAATATTTACGGCTACGAAAAAGTTTAATTTAGAAATATTCGACCGTATAACTGCTAAATAATATAGTTATATTATATTTCATTTTAAATAAGTATCCAGCGATTAATTTTAAATTATTATATTTAATCTTATTGTCGAACGATAATATGATATAATTGTTATCGATACAACATATATAGTATTGTAATAAAAAAATTTCCGGCTTAAATATACTAATATTCGTAATTTGAGTTTTATTTTTTTTGCTTATATATATTAATTTACGTATATAATAATTACTAACGATACCACGAAAAAATTACGAAGTATGATAACTTTCATTAAATCGGCGGCTTAATTAAATATAGTTATAAAGCGGAAATCCGGCGTTTTAATATTAATCGTTTTAAAATGAATATTATGATCCTCCCTACATTTAAAGGTTAACGTTCGAATTAAGGTATTTAAATTTCTTAATAATTAATATATGTGAATTATTAAGTTATATCTCCCGACTTTAATTTAATAAGTTACGTTTTATTATTAAAATTATTATTTAGATTAATAATAAAATGAAAAGCATAAAGAGCCGTAATTATCTAATTAAAATTATAATCAATCGGGGGTATTTATCGAAAGTTATAAAAAAAAATTAAGTTTTATAACTCTGAAATAATTTAAGATAACTAAATTCCCGTATATAATAACTTAAAGTAATTTAATAGTTTTATTCATATTATAATATTTATCATCGTTTTTAAATTAGGTATGGATATTTTTAATATTAATTAAGTCATGCAGTAAGATATATCGTAAATGCTTTTCGATTAAATATAATTAGTTATAAATATATTATGATATTTATACTTTATTAAACGTTCGATAGGTATAAAACTAAATTATTTATTATAAAAAAGGTTAAAATACTAAAGAAAATTTAGGCCCGGCAAACTAAAAACCGTATTACCGATAAAAATATAAAAGTCGTAACGGAAAACGAGGTAAGGGATTTGGATAATAATAAAAAACGATACGTAATTCATCGCGAACAATCCCGATTATAACGAAATAGTTATCGAATTTTATTTTTATTTTTCTGCCGATTAAAATATAATTTATATTACTGTTCGTAAATTTCCAAAATAAATTAATTTTAACTTACGGTATAGTACGAAGATAAAGTTTTAATAATACGCGTTATTTAACGGCGATTATATGCGTAAAACGACTTTAATCTCTTTTAAAAAAACGAAATTATTATATTAGAAAAAAACTATAATAATCTAATTTTCGTTAAACTTTATTATAATATATGTACGCTTAATTTCTTTTTTATACTTAAACTTTTAAATTCGAAAAGATTTACGTAAAAATAACTAAACGTTAATTTGGTAAAAATGGTTATTTATACCATAATTAAATTATAGTATAAATAACGGACGAACGAACTATTTTTCACGCGGTTATTTCCGTTTAATAATAAAAAGGTAAAGTGGATATTTAGTCTTATTAAATTTAAAAGATTTTTATTTTATAAGTTTTCGAATAAAGTAAACGAAATTAAAGGTTTATATTTAATTTAAAATATAGTCAAATTAGTTAAAACGGTTTTTATATTCGATAAATAATAATATTAGGATATCTTAAAAAACTGTTTATTTTTTACGTTATATATAGTATATAAAAAATATAAGTAATTTTTCGTAAACGCCGGAATTCGTTTAATCGGAAATAACGGCGCCATATTTTTATATCGTAAACAGGTTTATATAAGTTACGGATTATTATTATATTCTAAATTTAATAAATATAAAAAGAAATCATAAAGCTGTCATAAATTGCGCCCGATTTTAATTAAGGTTTACCGTATATATCCGTTCGATTTAAACTGGTAATTCACGATTTAATGGTAATTTTAACATTTTAAATACGAAACCGGTACATAATTTATACGTTTTCGTAACGTGAAATCGTAGTTTTAGTTATGGTAACCTTTGTATTTATACGGGTAATTTGCGATAAATTAAATTATTTTAGTTAAAATGTTTAGTTTATCTCTTTTATTTATAACGTTAACTTAAAATTTAATATTTTCTAATATTTTTTATTTTTCTAACCTTATTTTTGTTACCGTATTTATATTCGTATAATTCGTTTGCTTTTGTATTATTATCGCAATCGTCGGCGCTATTAGAATGTAATAATTTGTAATTTAACGCCGTAAATACTATATTAGAAAAAAAACCGAAATAATAATTTTCATCGAAATTGAGAAATTACGCGTTGCGAGTAAACAGGGCCTATTGTATAATAATAACAAAAATAGGTTAAAAGATAATTGTAATATTAAGTTAAAAAGTAGATAACGAAATTCGGTAGGTTTTAAGTAGAATCGATAATAAAAAACGCGTTCGATTTTAATACGACGTTATAGTTATAAAATGCGGTAATCAGTAATAACTATATAACGTTAATTAAGGCTATTAATATATTATTTATATATTAAAATTATTCTTTTTATTCATTTTTAATTTGTTAGATGTTATATAAGTATTAATATTTCCTAATCTGGATTAATTATATGTGATGACATATATATGATAAATTTATTTAGTTAAAGAAATTAATGAAAATAGATATTATACGTTTTAATTTATATTTTATCGCGGTTGTTAGTAAGTTATCTTTTTTAACTTATAACTTTTAATTCATAACTTCGGGTTAAATTTTTTTAAATTTCATTTTCAAATTTGTCGTAATAACTTTTAAAATATTTTTATCTTTTTAACCTTTCAGGCATTTTAATTTAGATTGAGTAATAAAGGTAGGGGGACCGATTATATGGGTAAATAAATAATGTAAATAATGTTTTGCTAATATTGAAAAGGCTATTTTCTCGTTATTAATATAGTTATTTTGGCGTTTGTTTTTTTTCTAAGTATAATTTTAGAATGTTTAAAATCTCGGATTTATAATAAATTTTTATTGATTACATTTTATAACTTTCTCTTTTTACGGCCGGGATTGATATTTATGCGCGTACGGTTTTAATTAATTTTTTTGAAAAGGATTTTAACATTTTTTTGTTACTTTCTTTTATTATGCTCTTTTTTTATCCGCGTAATTGTAAACCCTGTTATTACGAATTTTTTAAAGTTTTGTCTTAATTATTTTTTGAATTCGTTTGCTTTAAAATTCTATAAAGATATAATAGTAATCGTATAATCTGGGTAACCGTCGACATCTTCAGCTTTAATAGCGAGTATACCGCGGTAGTTAAAAATTTAATTTTTATATAAAATTATTTAATCGGTAAGTAACCGCTTATAACAGCGGAATTTCTGTTCTTTTAATATTATAAAAATAACGTTTATATAATATATGTTATAAAACGTATTACGGTTTTATATTTGTAATCGAGATTATAAAATTATTATATCTTTAATATTATTTATATTATGTTAATTATTATTAATTAAAAATAGTAAAAATTAATTAACGGCTTAAATAATACGGTTGTTTAGAAAGATATGTTGGTTAACTTTATAATATAGAAAAACGTTTATTTTACAGTTTTAAAAATTTATCATTTAATAATCTGTACTTATTATATTAAAATTTGATTGTTATATTGTAATATAACACAAAATAAATAAATAATATTATATACTATTTAATAATTTTTTTAATATTTAATAAAAGAGGGGACTAAAAAATGTTAATATATATAAATGCATTTCTGTTAACGTTTTATAAGTTATATATATATATAATCGAAATCTAGAAATAGTTATTTAAATATTATTTCGATTTTATTATAATTAAAATATGTGTTAATATATTTATAACTGTAAGTATATTACGTTTTACAGCATATAATATTACAATTCGTTTTTTAAAAACTTTATAGTATTATAAATGTATCGAATAATTATTTAACTTAAATATAATTTATTTTATTAACTAGAATAAAACTTAAAAAGATGGTATATAGATTTGAAAGTAAGGTGGAAAAAATAACGCCGTAGTTAATATAATTTATATCGAAAACCAATTTAACGCTGTTATAATTTTTACGTACGTTTTAATTTTTTATTAAGTTATTATATATTTTCGATATATGATTACCGCAATTTATTTTATTTAATAATGGTATTAATATAATAATAATTACATAATATTAAATATATATAAATAAGTAATTATACTTAAAAGATTTAATAATATTATATATTTACCGATATAATTTCGGTTTAATTAGAATTAAAAATAAAACTAAATAATATAAAAGAGAATAAACAGGGTAAAATTCGTATATTAAATAATTATCGGATATATTATTAATATTAATAAGGAATAAATAATAGTTTATAATATAATAATAAAATTACAAATAATTAATAAGTTATATAAATATTTTTAAGTAATATATATAATTACAATTACAATATATATAAAGTATACGAAATTTATCTTTTATTATAAAATATTTAATATAATTTAAAAAATTAATATAATTAACTATATATTTATTATTATTTATCTAAGTATCATTTTTTATAATTCTTAATATTCGTTTTATTTTAATATATAAAATTAAGTTTTATAAGGTGATAATTATTAATTAGTTTTATTATTATTATATATATTTATATATTATATACTATTATAAGTAACAAATAATTTTCTTATCGAAATAATAAATATAATTTATAATATATTTTTCGATAATATATTTTAAGCAAACTTGAAAAATATTATTCGTCCGGTTAAAAAAGTTAAATTCGTTAATAATATTTTTAAAAAATTACTTATTTTCGAAAAAAAACTTATTCTTAAAAAATAATTTTGAAAAGGGGTATTAAAATTCCAGATTAAAAAATATCCGAAACCGGTATTAAAATAACTTGCAATAGGGCAAAACCGATAATATAGCTTTAATTAAACCATTTCTATATTAACTAAATAATATATAATTATTTTAAACTATAAGTTTTTTTACGAAAAATATATATTATATGTTACTAATGTTAAATATTAAGTATATGTTAAAAGATTATATTATTATGATGAAAAAATAAAAAAATTTACGATTATTAAAAATATATAAATTTAATAAAATTATGAAAAATTTATATTACGAATAAAGGTTTTTATGATATAAAAATATGGTGTTTATATTAATATTAAATATTAACAATATAATTCGGCATATTTTAAATAATCATAGCTGGTAAATTAGTATTTACGTTATGGCTAATTATGCTGGTTTTATAAATTATTAATTATTAAATTAATTACGAATTTTCGATTAAGTACTGATTTATATTTAATGAAAAAGCTATAACGTACCACATTATTAAGCGCAACGCACTATCGAGCGTAACGCTTTTTCAGTTATTTTAACTACTTATCTTTAATCGCCTATTTCTTAACAACCACAATATGAAGCGCCTTATAAATAAAGCAAAAATAAATTTAACTATTTAGGCAAAAAAACGAAACCCGAAACTTAATTACAAAAAACTTGGTTCTATTTATAAAATCTCACTTTTTACCTTAATATACCGTTTTACCGGTAAACGCGCCCGAACCGATATTATGCCTAATTTGCAAAAATTAACGCTAATCGAAAAAAATTAATTATTAACCGAATTTTTAACCTAAATACGCAAACGTTTTTTATCCGGCTTTAACATATAAAAAATATAACAAATTTATTACTTACTTAACGTATTATAAAGCGCGTCGAAATTAACTAAGCGGCGAAATTTGTTAAACGGTAAAAAAAATTTAAACCGCGTTTAAATCGAAATATCGATTATTAACGAATATTATACGAAAATTCAGAAATATTTCGTAAATAATTCGAATTTGTTCGGGTTATTATCGTAAAATACGGCATTATAAAAATTTTTTTTATAATTTCGACGAAATTAAATTTTTAATAAGGTTTTTTATAATAATAAACGTAGTAATTATTAATACCGAAAAAAATAAAAAACTTAAATAAATTTAATAAATAAATAAAAAATAAATTATAATTATCCAAATTATTAATTATTAAAATTAAGCTATACCGTTATTTATTATTATAAAAAAAATTATCTTAAATTTTAATTTCGTAATAACTTATTGCTAATAATCGATTAAAAAATCGCATTAAGTAATAATAATTAAATAACGAATAAATTAAATTTAAAATAAGTTTAATATCTCGATTAATATATTCAAATACGTACGAAAAAATCGAAACGTTTTTTTATTTTCGATAATTACGAAAACTATTATTCGATAAAATTCGAAAAATATTACGTTAATTACGATATTATTATATTTTATATGCCCGTATATTTTTCGTATAAATTTTAACTTTTTAATGTATTTTATTTTTCTTTTTTAAAACGCGTTTATTCGTTATATATTAAAAACTTAATACGACGATATTATACTTATATCGCCAAAAAGAATTTCCTTACCGGCTTTTACGACGCGTTTACAATTATTATAACGTCTAATAATATCAAATCCGGATTCGCTATAATTAATTTCGTTTTATTTAATCCCAATATTATTTTTTCCGAATTCGAAATTTCTTTAATTATACTTACGCCAACCATCTCCCCGTTAACCTCCGCCGGTTTTATCTCCCCACCTGCAAAAACCCCTAAAAATATCCGTAAAATAACAAGGCAAAAATATTACTTACAAAAAAAATTAAAAATTACTAAAATAACTTACTAACAAAAATACTTAAATCGGTTAATCTTGTAACAAAAAACTACAAATTACTTTTGCATAAAACTGCTTTTTTTCGGGAAAAAAACGTTTAATTACGCGAAACGAATTACGTTTTAAGCAAACGTCGAAAGACCAAAAACAAACGTCTTCAAGAAAAAAGGATACTTATTATATAAAAAGGACAAGCTTTCCTGGCCGAAAAGGAAAGGGATAATGGAAAAATATAACCAATAACGGCTAAAAATAATCGTCGTAAAAGAGTTAAAACAAAAAAACGGAAATATAACGTTTGCGGCAAACCCGGACATAATACGCGTATTTGTAAAAAAGCTATAAAAACGTTTAACGAAAAAAAATCCAATTAATTTGAATTAATACGATATGTTATTATTAAGTTATATAAATTTGTTATTGCGGAATGCTAAAAAGCGTTACGCTCGATAGTACGTTACGTTCGATAATGTAATACGTTATAAAATAAGTATTATATTAATAATATAAGAAAACGTATATAATTTTATAAACTATACCGTTTGGTTAAAAATATATATTTTATAATTATTTTATAAATAGTATAATTTCAGAATTATACAAGTAATAAATATATAAATTGCGTATAAAAACGTAACGAAAACTATTTATACCTAATTTTTGAATATTTAATATTATTATAAAATCCGGATAAAAATTTGAATAAAAATTTGAATAAAAATATTACGCTTAAAACGAATAAAGTTTTAAAATCCGAAAACGCCAAAGGTATTATTAACGCATAAGATATAATAATACGTTAAAAAAGACAAAATAAAGGGAAAATTTTTAAAAAATTATTTAAAAACGTTAATTAATAAATTAATTATAAATAATACGATATTTTTATATAATTTTACAAAGAATAAAATATCGAAACGAAATATAGTTAATTATATTAGTTCCGTTAATAATTATACTTTATATTATATAATAAAATATTTTCTTTTTTATTTACGATTTTATTATTAAGAATAATTAAATTACGTTAATATATAAAACAATTCCAAAATTAATTAATTACAATTACGCAAGTACTAAAATTATATTAATAGTAAAAATATAATATAAGTAATATATCGCTTATAAGAAAATATAAAAATAAAAAAAAAAAATAAAACATTATATTAATAGTTTATTTTCGTCCGATCAATTTGTATTTTACTTACTTAATAACGACGAAAATAAGAACGGATTATTTTAATTAAAATTCTTAATTAAATTATTAATAATTTATAACATAAAATTATAATTTTTTCCGTTTATAAAATATTACAGTTATTCGAAATTAAATTATTTTTAATAAATTCGATATGAAAAACCTTTCGAGTAATTACATTAAAATTATTTATAAATTAAATCTTATTTTTTACCGCATTTAATGATTTAAGTTTATTTTTTATTATTAGTAATAAGTACGATATTATTAAAGTTAATAAACTTATTTTTTATAATTTTACGGCTTACGGTTTAAATATTTTCGAATTCTTGATTCTTTTTTTAATCTGAAATAAATGTCCTTTAATAAACTAAAAATTACCAAATAAAAAATAAACGCCTTTGAAAATTCCGTTGTGAAAATTTTAAGAATATAAAGTTTATTTCGCGAAAATATATAAAAGGTATAAAATTTATATTAAAAAAAATATAATATTAACGTTATATATATTATTTTTCGACCGCCGGAATTTGTTAATAAATTATAAATTCTAATATTCGCTTTTTTAACTAAATGTTTTTCATTTTTTTTTTATAAATTTTATCGGAATTAAATTTAATATTAAAATCAAATTAATAATTAACGTAAAATATATAAAAACAAAGGATACATATAAGCGAGGGATTTTTTGGCACTTCGTAATAACAAATTCAAAAAGCTTTATAAAACATATCGTATTAATTAAAATTAATCGGATTTTTTTCGCTAAACGTTTTTATAACTTTTTTTACAAATACGCGTATTATATCCGGGCTTACTGTAAACGTTATATTTCCGTTCTTTCGCTTGAACTTTTTTACGATAACCCTTTTCGGCCGTTACTAACGGCGATTATTTACTACTATTTTTCTTCGTAACTATAAAAATTTATATTTTCTTTTTAGTAAATATCTTTTCTTTTTATAAGCGTTTATTTTTAATTCTCCGGCACTTATTAAGGATATAATTCGTTTCGCGTTATAAATCGTATTTCTTTCGAAAAAAACGTTTTTATATAATAATATTAAATTTTTTTATTAAAAAATTAATCGATTTAACTATTTTTATTAGTAAATTACGATTTTTAATTTACCTTTACAAACAACCCCCTTATTAAATCATTTCGGTAATATTCTTAAAAATTTTCGAAAATAAAAAAATAACGAAATTAACAAAAGTGAATAAAAAAACGGTTGGTATAAATATAATTAAAACTTTTAACTCGGAAAAAACGCAATTAAAATTAAATAAAACGAAATCAATTATAGCAAATCCGGATTTGATATTATTGGTTATCATAATAACTTTAAATACGTTTTGGAAACCGGCGACAAAATCTTCTTTAACAATATAAATAACATAACGTCACATAAAACCCTCGATATATAACGAATAAATATATTTCACTAAAAAAAAGACGTGAAAAAATTAAAACAAAAAAAATTAAATTAATATACAAAATATAATAATATCGTAATTAATACAATATTTTTCGAATTTTATTAAGTAATAACTTTCGTAACCGTCGAAAATAAAAAAACGTTTCGACCATTTCGTATACGTTCTAATATAGTAATGGAAATATTAAATATATTTTAAACCTAATTTATTTATTATCTAACCGTTATCGCTTATAATAACTTTTTAATCGGGTAATAATAAATTATCGGCGAACTAATTAAAAAAAAAACTTTTCCTTGTAAAAATATTAAATAAAGGTAAAACCTAACCTTAAAAAGTAATAACTTATATTATTATAAACTATTCCCGATTTCCTTATTAAATTTATTTAAATTGTTCACGTTTTTTAATATTAATAATAACTATATTAATTATTATAAAAAACCTTATCAAAAATTTAATTTTATCGAAATTCTAAATAACGTACCACACATATAAGCAAGGGACACATATAAGCGAGGGACTTTTTGGCACTCCGTAGCATTCAGCAACAACAAATCCAAATAACTCAACCACAACATATCCGATTGATTCAAATCGACGGTATTCTTTTTCGTTAATTGTATCTACAGCTTTTTACTAAGTGCACGTATTATATAAAGCTTGTTGCGGACGCCATATTATTATTTCTTCCTGCCAACCTATATACGACAATTACTTTCAATAGCTATTAACAGCATTTCTTTTGCTACCACCTTTTTTACCGACCCAAAAAACGTATTTATCCCGTATAATAAGTGTTCTTCTTTATTAGAATCCTTTGTTTTAACAATTATATATACGTAGGATCGAATTGTTGCTGCGACAAGTCCTATAATACCGCGACGCGCCCTCCGACGCGCCCTCCGATGGGCCCTCCAACGCGCCCTAACAAGCCCTACAGCCTTGCCCCGCAGCCTTGCAACGCGTCTTCCAACAAGCCCTATAGCCTCCCATTTTGCGAATATCTTCCACGTATTAAAGCCGCACAAAAAACGCTTCGGTATACGGGTCGGGAATTCGGTCGGTAATCGTATTTCTGTCGGTCGGCTTTAATTTTTGCGGATTGGGGATAATATTAACTTGGACGCGTTAAAGGGTGGTCGGTCGCATACAGATTGGCAGAAAGGGAATGGCAATATGGCGTTCGCAATAAGCCTTGTATAATACGTGCACTTGGTAAAAAGCTGTAGACAGAATCAGCGAAACAGAATACCGTCGATTTGAATCAATTGGATGTGTTGTGGTTGAGTTATTTGGATTTGTTGTTACGGAGTACCAAAAAGTCCCTCGCTTATATGTGTCCCTCGCTCATATGTGTGGCACGTTATCCTCTTTTATAACATTATTTTTTATAATAATAACCCGAATAAACTTAAATTACTTACGAAATTTCTTTAAATTTTCGTATAATACCTATTAATAATCAACTTTTCTATTTAAACTCATTTAAAATTTTGGTTATTATTTAACAAAATTAATTAACGTACCACATAAGCGAGCTGGATATATAAGCGAGCTGGACACTTTTTAGCACTTCGCAACAACAAATTTAAATAACTTAATAATAACATATTATATTGATTAAAATTAATCGGATTTTTTTTCGCTAAACGTATTTATAGTTTTATTATAAGTACGCGTATTATGTCCGGGCTTACCGTAAACGTTATACTTCCGTTTCTTAGTTTTAACCTTTTTGCGACGATTACCTCCAGCCGTTATTGGCTGCATTTTTTCACCGTCCCCTTTTTTTTGGGCCAAAAAAGCTTGCCTTTTTTATATAATAAGTGTTTCTTTTTTTTAAAAACGTTTATTTTTGGTTTTGCGACGTTTGCTTAAGGTATGGTTCGTTTCGCGTAATTAGGCGTTTTTTTCCCGAAAAAAAGTAATTTCGTATAAAAGTAATAAATTACTTTTTGTTAAAAGATTAACCGATGTAACAACCTTTAACGAATTACTTTGATATCCAATTTTTCTTTGTAAATAATATTCTTATTTCGTTATTTCCTTAATATTCCTAAGGGTTTTTGCGGGCGGGGAACGAATAAAACCGGCGGAGGTTAACGGGAAAATAATCGGCGTAAATATAATTAAAGGAATTTCGAACGTAAAAAAAACGGTATTAGGATGGAATAAAACGAAATTAATTACGTAAATCCGGATTTAATATTATCGGATATTATAATAGTTTTAAACGTATCGTAAAAACCGGTAAGGAAATTTTTTTTAACGATATAAATATGATAACGTCGTATTAAATTTTCGATATATAACGAATAAACGCGTTTTTAAAAAAAAATAAAATATGTTAAAAAATTAAAATTTATACGAAAAATACGTAAGTATATAAAATATAATAATGTCGTAATTGGCGTAATATTTTTCGAATTTTATCGAATAATAGTTTTTGTAACCGTCGAAAATAAAAAAACGTTTCGATTTTTTCGTACGCGTTCGAATATATTAATCGAAATATTAAATTTATTTTAAACTTAATTCGTTTATTGTTTAATTATTATTACTTAATGTAATTTTTTAACCGGTTGTTAATAATAAGTTATTACGAAATTATGCTTTAAAGTAATTTTATCCCGTTACGATAATAAATAATGGTAAAATTTAATTTTAAAATTAATGATTTAAATAATTATAATTTATTTTTTTTTATTAAATTTATTTAAGTTTTTTACGTTTTTCGGTATTAATAATTATTATATCCGTTATTATAAAAAACCTTATTAAAAATTTAGTTTTGTCAAAATTATAAATATTTTTTTTTGTAATACCGTATTTTGGGATAATAACCCGAATAAATTCGAATTATTTACGAAACGTTTTTGGATTTTCGTATAATACCCGTTAATAATCCATTTTCCGATTTAAACGTGTTTAAAATTTTTTTTACCGTTTAATAAAGTTAAATATTTAGTTAATTCCGACGTATTCCGTAATGCGTTACGTAAGTAACAAATTCGCCATATTTTCAATATGCTAACGCCGGATAAGAAACGTTCGCGCATTTAGGTCGAGGATACGGTCGACGATTGATTTCTTTTCGGTCGGCGTTAATTTTCGCAAATTAAAAGTAATATCGGTTTGAGCGCATTTGCCGTAATATCGCGTTTTTAAAATGGAAAATAAAACCTTATAAATAAAATTAAGTTTTTTATAACTAAGTTTCGGGTTGTTTTTCTTAGCCTGAACGGCTAAATTCATTTTCGCTTTTTTTGTAAGCCGTTCCATATCGTGGTTATTAAGAAATAAGTGATTAAAGTTGGATAGTTAAAAAGTTGAGAAAAGTGTCCAGCTCGCTTATATGTCCAGCTTGCTTATGTGGTACGTTACTTAATTAACCCTAACGCATTTCGCCACGCGTTACGTAAGTAATAAATTTGCCATATTTTTAATATACTAATAGTGGATAAAAAACGCTCGTGTATTTACATTAAAAATATAGTCGACAATCGATTTTTCTTCGGTTAACGTTAATTTCTATAAACAAGGGATAATATCGGCTCGGGTGCATCTACCGTTAAAACGGTATAATAAAGAAAAATATGGAACTTTATAAAAAAAACTAAGCTTTTTATAACTAAATTTCGGATCTCGTT
This sequence comes from Monosporascus sp. GIB2, assembly GCA_004155935.1. NCBI lineage: Eukaryota > Fungi > Ascomycota > Sordariomycetes > Xylariales > Monosporascus > Monosporascus sp. GIB2. The sequence continues at coordinate 70,556 of QJNV01000132.1, read as the reverse complement.
TTTTAACCTAAATAGCTAAGTTTATTTTCGCTTTTTTTATAAAACGTTCCATAATATTATTATTAAAAAATGGACGATTAAAAGTAAATAGTTGGAAGAGTTAAAGAAGTCCCTCGTTTATATATATCTCTCGCTTATATATGTCCTACATTACTTAATATTATTATTACAAAACGTAATATTTAATCGAAATAAAAAAATTTTACCGTACTTAAATTAACTAGCCTTATATAAAATAATATTACTATTAATTCTTTAATTTTATTACCGTCATTATATTATATAGCATTCGAATGATAATTTTAAAACTTTTTATTAATGAAAACGATATTAGTTAATGGTTAATTATTCATTTTAAAAAGTTAAAAAAATTATCATCTTACGCAATATCGTCCGTACTAAAAATATTTCCTGTTTTACGATTATCTAATAAAAAGGTTTTATTTAGTATATTTAAATTAAAACAGGGTTACTTAAAAAATAATATAAATAAACTAAATTCTCTAATTAAAAAACGAAATACTTATAAGTTACACGTTAAGTTATTTATATTATGAAATAACGTATTATTAATAAAAATACTAGAGAATATTTATATAACGCGATTAACATATTTAAAAATTATATTACATACGACATTTTTAAACTCGGTAACGGCTAACCGAAAGCATATATATTTTATAAATTCGGTAAGTTATACTTTCGGAAAAAAATTTTCGATTAAGGTAGTTTTAGTAATTCCGTATGCGCCAAACGTTTTATTAATAAATAGTTCATATCGGATGCGTAATTGTTATAAAAATAACGTAAATATGCGAATATTATACATATATAAAATAAAAACCTTAAGAAAATTAATTTTAGTAATTTTGAATATAATTATATTATTTTATTTAAAAATTAACAATCCGTTTTTAAAGTAAATAACGTTTTATACGTTCTGATTATATTATCGGGTTAGTAAGTACGTACAAATATTAGCAGAAAATTTATTTTTATATAAAATAATATAAGGATAAAAAGAAATAACCGTTTTTTATTATATAAATCGATTATTTCAGTTCAATTAATTTATATTCTCCGAATATAATTAATTATGTTCTAATATTTTTAACTAAAATAAAACCGTTCCAAAAACCGATAAGATTTTCTTTTAATTTATATATTCCTTAAAAAATTTTCGATAACCGTTATAAATGCCGGCGATGATGCCTTCGCTTTTATTAATTATATTTAACGAAATTAAACGGCGTTTATTATACGATATATGTTTTAATCTATAAAACCCGGGGAATTTTTACTTATTACGTTTATAAAACGTATTAATAAAAAAAATCTGGATAATATTAATTACGAATTAATAGGAAATATTAAGTAATATTAAATATTTTTATAACGTTTTATAAAATTCCTTCACTTTATAATACTAATTAAGCCGGACTATAATTTATTGTAACTTTTTTTTAAAGATACGCTTATAATAACGGATAAATATAGTAATAATATTCCATATAACGGCACTATATTAAAACGTTATATTACGCATATAATTTTAAATATTAAAATTATCGTATTAAAATATAATATCGTTTTATTATATTTAGCTATAAAACATAACTTATTTTAATTAAAATTACACTATTATAAAAGAATTACCTTAATTACTTTATCTTTTATTATTAATCGATTTATATATTTCTTTAACGTAATATAACTATTGCAAATACCTAACCCCTTTAATATATTAATCTTATTTTATAATAATTCGAAAATAACAAAAACTTATTTAATAAATAAGGTAAATAATTACCGTTAATTTTAATAATAATTTTAACTATAAGAATTAAGATTATAAAAAAAAAATTATAACAACGTCCGAATTATTATTACTATGAAAGCGTTTCGTCTTTGGTTTCGCATTATATAACTGCTATTTTTTTCTTAAATATATAATTACCTACTTTAAAAGTTTAAAATAATTAAAAATAAACGGTTTTATAAAACATTAAATTTCGTCCAAAATAATGTAGATCGTTTTAATTTCGAATAACAACTTTTTCAACGGGTAACGAAATTTTAACCTTTTTACGAAAATTATACACTTCCTATATAGTATATTATGGTATTTACGCATAATAAGATTTTAATTAATAAAAATTATAAAATTTTACTAACTTTCGTATACCGCCAACTTATTACGTAATCGTTTTTTCTTTAATACGTTAATTAGACGATTAATTTTAATAATTAAATTATTCGTTCGGTTATTATCGTATAAAATTTAACTACGAATAAAATTTTTAAAATCTTCATCCATTCGTTATTTTTGCCAAAATATTAAAATACGTATGCGTATATCCTATTTTTTTAAATTCGCGCGGTAAAACTAGGAAAATTTGAATTTATCATATTTTAAAAGAGAAAATAATAACGCGATAAAATTAAGCTATAACTAATAAATACGTTAAGGTTTAAAGGTAATAAACAGATCTTAATCAAAATTATCATAATATTAATAATAAGATATAATTAAGGTAATCGTATGTATATATATATATATATATAACTACAAAATCGTATTGTTATTAAATTATTACAGATTTTCGTTTTTCTTAAAAAGCAAATTTATAAAACGGAACCTATTTTCTGTAACTTTAGCTCAGGCCTCGCTGGATCGTTACAGGGATTTGGAATTTAATTAGTTAATATTTAGCGTTATAGAGCGGTACTTGTCAGCTAGCAGGGGATGCTTTAGCACCCCATATACGGAAGATTCCCTCTAATCGGAATATATATGTTCCGGAACTAGATCACCTTAAAGTGCAGCGCGCGTTTTAGAGCACCTGCAACTAGTTATAAATATATACACAACTAATATCCTTTATATTTAACAATTAAGAGTTTTATTTGCTTAAATAAGGCATATATCCATAATTAGCTAATATTAAAACGATATAAGCTGTATATCAATTATAATTATCAAAATACGTTAATAATAATAATAATAACGACCGTACCGTTAACGTCCTCCGTTATTTACAAAGAACCTAAAAATTAAAATCGTTTTAAGGGCGAATTCCAATCTAAAATATACGCGCTTGATATTTAGGACTATATTAATTCTAATCAGAACTTTTAATGATTTATTAAACCTACAGAACCTAATATAACCTTTTATCCAAAAAAACGAATCCGTTATACGATACGTACTAATACCCCGAACGGTTCCTTAATTATATTTACATCTTTTGGAAAAACCACCGAAAAAATCGATCATACCAATCACCTAATAAATACCCTTAAGATAACGACCGAAAGTAAACAAACTTATAATCAGAATTTTACGGCATATATATACAAAAATCGGAAGTACGATACTTTCCGCAAAAACATTAACAATTTTACGAAATAAGTTTTAAAATCGGTATTTCCAACGATTAAGGAAACCAACCTTTTTCCAGGAAAGAACTTACGAAAGTAATACGCCAACCTGGGCGAATCCGGTAAAATATACGATAACAGGCTCCTAATTAACAGCTAACGGAAATACCGCAAACGGCTAAAGCAAGCCTCGAAATTAGCAAAAAAACTGGATAAGTAAATTATAAAATAGCAAAAGATTATAGCCCAAAAATAACAATACGGTATCCCGAAAACGAAAACGACGATTATATAAGTTAACAACCTATGTACAACATTAGCCCCTATTGTAAAAACCTGGACAATTACTTTCTAAATAATAATAAAAATTAAAATCGATAATAATACGATTAACTATTAGGAAATAACGGTAACCCTATTAAATTACTAAATTATAACGAATTTACAATAATCGTTAAAAAACGTTAAAATAACGTTTCTAACGTTTTACGGGATACCTGCAAATACCCCGGATTAGGACGATCTTAATCAGAAAAATCTCAAAAATACTAACCCTTAACAACAAAAAAAAACTTTAAACCGTAAACCAAAACGAAATAACCGCGGAGGTTCTTACGTTAACAAAAACGGTAATAAACAAAAACGTCAAAAATTAAACGTATAAGGTACCCGTTATAAAACGTACTTAACTAGTTACTATATATTATCCAACTACTTTTATGTATTCTTTAAAAAAACCCCAAAAAATTTCCGTTTTAATAAAAAAATAACAGCATTTATCCAAAAACGAATTTCCGCTAATTAATCCCTAAAGGAAAAAATCGACCGCTTATCAAAAACTATAAAGAAACTTACTATAAAAAAAACAAATTAACTCCTAAAAGGGGTACGACAAATACTAGCATACCTCCTAATTACTAATTAACGCAACGCCATAAGTAACTTATCTTACCTCTTAAGGAATTTAGCCATTCTGGACTTAAGGTTTACGATATACATCTTTAACCTAATTAGCAAATTCCTAAACTTCAGACCCACCGTATAAGGTAACGGGGTATACGCAGGTAACAACTTTATCCCGATTAAAAAGTACGAAAAGGTTAATATAATCCTTCGAAACCCTAACGGTACGAAAACATTACGTTTGTACAACGTAGCCCATTACGAAAATTTCGCATACAACTTAATATTATTCCAGCAACTCCGAAAAAAAAGGTATTAATAAGATAACAAAAAAATTAACAATTATATTCGAAATAAGTATAACCAAATAATTATTACGTTAACAAACAAATTTAATTAATTCGTTATCGAAAATATTAACGTAATAATATTTCATATAACCCTAATTATTTACAAACGAAACGTTAACTTAAAAATAACGAAATAATTACGAACCGGTAATAATACCATATAACACCTAAAATTAGGCCATTTAAATCCCGAAATAATCGTTTAATTACAATCCCATACGAAAAAAATCCGCTTAAAAAGTTTTACAATAATCGAATACCAAACATATAATAAGGCGAAAGTTAAAAAATTAATACGCCGCGAACCAAAAAAAAAAGCATCCCGATTAAGATAAAAAATCGCTATTAATTTTATAAATTTTGAAGAAAACCCTAAAAAATATAAATACGCCATATTTGCCACCGATAAATACTTAGGCTTTATTTGGGATATTTACCTTAAAAATCGAAAATAAAATATATTAATTATAACGTTTCGATATTTCTTAAAAATTTTAAAAAACCAAAATAAAATCCTTCCATAAGTAATCGAATGCAATAACGAAATCCTAAAAAATTACCAACTTTAAAATATGCTTTAATCGCCTTCTTTTAGCATTAAACTTAAACCCTTAATATTATATACCCAAACCCAGAACAGAGGTGCAAAACGCTTAAAGGGTGTAATTAAAAAGAAAATAACTACAATACGGAATGGCGCTAAATTATCCTCGTTCCTAATCGTATATATCCTCAAAGCGGCAGTATATCTATATAACCGTACCCCCAAATACGCACTTTTTTGGTAAAACCCATACGAGGTTTATTATATTTACCTAACGTACAAAAACGGCGTTACAATACTTAATCGGAAACCTTAACAAACCCATTTACGAACATATAATTATATAACTTACGTTATAATAATTACCGCTATAAAAAAAAAACAGAAATTTTAAAAGCTAAACCTTAAAACGTAAATTAATTACTTTATTAATTACCGATTTACGAATATTTACGAAATTTAAAACCTATTAATTAATAAAATTATTACTATTAAAAACGTATAATTTAATAAAAAGGCCACCTTTTTAAATAATATTAAAAATTTAAAAAACGACTTTTTGCATATTACCAAAAAAAAAACTATAAAAACTATTTTAATAAGTAAAAATACTTAATCAAAACCATAACTATCCAATTTATATACAAAAAAAAGATAAAAACTTAAACGGAATAACCCAGTTACGGGTTAAGCAAAAAAAATAATTCCAGAAAAGTTCTAACGTAAAATACGTACGGAATAAGGAAAAATAAACCTATTCGCAAAAAATTAATTATCCTTATATAACCGCTATATTCAAACCATTTCCATCCCTTAAACTATTACCGCCGCTAATATTTAATTTAATAACTACTACAATTATTACGCCAACGAAAATAATAAAAATAACTTTAAACTTTTATCATACTGTTTAACCCAGAATAATAATAAAAAACGAAAATACCTTATAGGTTATAAACGTAAACTCCCCGTATATTCCGTACCAAAAAAATATTATCCGAAACGCGCATAAAATATGGGAAGCCGCATTTAATATTAAACGTTTAACCCTTTTTATAAATACGTATAATAACCGGCCGGTAAACTACGGAAATTTAAGGAAATTACTTACCCGAAATATACGTTACCATAATCGGAAAAATAATAATACCTTAATACATAAAAAAGCATTTAAGTCGTAAAACCGGATGCATAAACGTAACTTATTATTACTACCGCAAAATTATAAAAAACTAAATATATATTCATTAAGGAAAATATTTCGTAAAACCGAGAAAATTTACTTACAAAATTATAAAAAAATGCAATCCTAAAAAGCTGTTAATTAGTTTTTTACTAAAAGGAAATAAGTCTTAAGGTATATATAAATATACGTTTACAAATTTAACAAATACGGTTAGTTTTAAAAATATAAAACCCGTTTCGTCGTACGAGGCAATTAACAACTTAAAAACGTTTATAACGATATATACGTAATTATATTTATTAAAAAGTCGTTTCGAATTTTAATCGTTATTACGGTTCGGTTTAACCTAAAACTTAAATAATATAACGTTATAAACGTTTTTATAAATACCAACTTACCTTACGAAATATACATAAAAACGCCCTTAAAATATTTATAACGTAACAAAATTTTTCTAATTAAAAAAGCTTTATATAAATTAAGGGAATTATTTTTATTATAACAGAAAAATTTTATTAAAACGTTTAAAAATTTAAAACTTTATCCCGTTCCTTATAAACCTTATTATTTTATTCGTTAAAAAATGTTTATTTTTTTTTATAAACGATATTATTATAATATATCGTGAAAAAAATTAAGCCCTTATCGATTAATTAATTTAATAAATATAAAAACCATATATTTTAATAAAAGGTAAAAACTTATAATAATTTTTCGGTATCGAAATAATCCGAAATAAATTTAATAAGAAAATTTAATTATTTTAATTCGATTTCATAAATAAGCTAATTAACTTAATACCAAAAAAAAATTTAAATAACCTTTTAAAAATATTTATAATTAGTATTAAGTTATTATCAAATCCTAATTTAGTTTATTTAAGTTTTATTAACAAATATTAGAAAAAAATCGGTTTTATCCTTTTCGTAATAATTAATACGCGTTCCGATATATTATTTACGGTATCCTAACTTGCCCGATTTAACCTAAATTTTAACGACGTATATTATAAAGCTACCAATTAAATCATATTATATTTAATCGGAACCAAAACGTTAACGTTATAATTTAGGGGTAAAATTTTATTAAATATTTAAAACGACATTTTTTTTACGGATAATATAATTGACCGAAAAAATTCCTAAACTTACGTTATAAAATTATTCGAAAAAATAATAAGATAACGGACGAATAAACAAAATATAATAATTATTTTTACAATAAAAACGAAATTATTATTTTTTACGTAAATTATAAAAAAAACCTTATTTAACTTTCGATTAATTAAAAAATTAAAAATTATTTTAAATATTAAACCGTTAAATATGTAATACGATAATTAATAAATTATACGGTTTATTACCGCCGATATCGCCTTATTAATAACGAAATTGCGGTATGTGGATATATATAATTATTAATTACGGCAAACCGTAAAAAAAAACTTAATTAAAGTAGATTATATACTTACGGGCGATATGTTAATTAACGGATTAACTAAAGCCTTATTACGCGAACCTTTTCGGCATTTCAAAAAACAACTAGGATTAGTAAATATTACGGAAGCCCTTAATTAGCGGAAAAACGCTTTACGAATAATTTTAAAGGAGGAATTAACTGATCAAGAGGATTTAATTACCGGAGGAAAGGTGGAATGGATAGCTGTGGCTTTAGGAGTTGTGACAATTAACACCGTAAATGCTTTAAGGTGTTGAGGGGGTGTATCAGCTAGCAGGGGGTGCTTTAGCACCCCATATACGGAAGATTCCCTCTAATCGGAACATATATGTTCCGGGACTAGATCACCTTAAAGTGCAGCGCGCGTTCTAGAGCACCTGCAACTAGTCATGAATACACACACAACTGATGTCCCTTATATCTGACAGTACTTAAGTAACTTTGAAGAAAGTGTAAAAACGAGCTAGAGAGGTCTAAGCTAGCTGAGGTAATCCGCGACGCGTTTAAAATTATTATAACGACTAATAACATTAAATTAGGATTCGTAAAAATAAAACTTATTTCATTTAATCTTAATTATGTTTTTTTTCGAGCTATAAGTTTTAATTATGCTTATATTAACCCTTTTTGTATTTACCTTTATTAATTTCGTTATTCTCTTATTTGCAAAAACTCTTAAAAATATTACCGAAATAATTCAACGGAAACGTTATTTACAAAAGAAATTAAAAATTATTAAGGTAATTCGCCGACGAAAGAATTGAATCAGTTAATCTTTAAATAAAAAGTAACCTAATGCTATTATACGAAAATACTTTTTTTAAAAGAAATACGATTTTTTACAGGAAACGAATTATATTTTTGATAAATTTCAAAAAATTAAAAATAAACATTTTTAAGCAAAAACAATATTTACTGGGAAGGAAATATAAATTTTTATAACTACGAAAAAAATAACGTACCACACAAGTAGTCTGGATGCACAAGTAGTCTGGATGGATTTTGGCACCTCGCAACAACTAACCCAAATAACTCAACCACAATAAATCTAATTGATTTAATCGACGGTATTCTTTTTCGCTGACTATATCTACAGCCTTTGGATAAGTGCACGCATCATATCAAGGTTTGTTGCGGACGTATATTGCCATTCCCTCCTGCCAACCCGTATGCGACCGATTAAGCCCCAACCCGTTCAAGCCAATATTACCCTTATTTCGAAAGTATTAAAGCCGACCGACAGAAATACGATTATTAACCGAATTCCCGACCCGTATACGCAAGCGTTTTTTGTGCGACTTTAATACGTGGAAGATATTCGCAAAATGAAAGGTTATAGGGCTTGTTGGAAGACGCGTCGCAAGGCTGCGGGGCAAGGCTGTAGGGCTTGTTAGGGCGCGTTGGGCGGCCCGTCGGGGGTCCCGTTGGGGGGCCCGTCGGGGCGCGCGTCGCGGTATTATAGGATTTATCGGAGCAACAATTCGATCCTACGTATATATAATTGTTAAAATAAAGAATTCCAATGAAAAAGAACAGTTACTATATGGGATAGATACGTTTTTCGGTCGGCAGAAAAAGTGGTGGCAAAAGAGATGCTGTTGGTAGCTATTGGAAGTCGTTGTCGCATACGGGTTAACAGGAGGGAATAGCAATATACGTCCGTAACAAGCTTTAATATAATGCGTGCATTTGTTCTAAAGCTATATATACGGTTAGCGATAAAGAATCCAGTTGATTTGAATCAATTTGACGTGTTGTGGTTAAGTTGTTTGAATTGGTTGTTGCGAGGTGCCAAAATTCATCCAGATTACTTGTGCATCCAGACTACTTGTGGGATACGTTAGTAGTAAACAATCGCAGTTAAAAACGGTTAAAGGTAATTATTATAAAAAGGTTTAGGCGAAAAAACGGAAATATAGCGCTTAAGCAAGCCCGGACATAATACGCGTACTTATAAAGAGGATATAAAAACGTTTAACGACGAAAAATGACATTATTTTAAATTAATTCATTACGTTATGGTTATTTGTAACGGCTAGGCTAATTAACCAACTATTAAACCTAAGTCGACGGGTTTATGTTGGCAGAGTACTATGAGAAACTGAGTAATGCAGTAACTTAATTACGTCTCGTAATACCAAGGGTGCCTTAGATAACAAAATTATATTGCAAGCTGTTGTTATTTAATTATAAGAAGCGAATAATATATATAGACGTTATGGCTTTATATAAATTTATTAAATTGTTGTAAATTTACGTTATAACTTTATATAAATTTATTAAATCCTTGTAAATTCATATTATGTAATTCGATTTATTTGAGTTTTGTTTTACGGTTTTCTTAAGCGACCGTTTTCCGAGGTCCGACTAGTTGTATTATAACACGATCCCCCTTTTTTTAAATTTTCGCCCCGAAGATTTTTTTTGGTAAGTTTTTTTTTTTACCATGTCGGGTCGTATTGCTAATCGTAAATTTCGTAATCGTCCTAATCAGAAGAAAAGCGTTATTTTTCTTGCTTTTTATATTGTTAAGTTCGGTTTCGAAGTTATGCCGTATACCTTATTTCAAAAAAGGATTTAAATACGTTATAATCAAAAATTTTAAACGTTATAAGTAATATGTCTTTTATTACAACCGTCGTTGTAACGGGTCGGCGGTTCCCCTTATTTCTTTAGAAAATCTTGGTTATATAAAAAATCGTTTTAATTGCGAAAGGTTAATTACGCAAAAGCGCCTTTTGCAATTATATAACGACATTTAATTTAGAATTTCCGAAATTTCCGAACAAATTTCGCGTTTCGTTCGTAATAAAAAATAGCAAATCCTTTTTCGTAAGAAAGGTGTTAAATTAATTCGTTAGAAAATAAAAAGTTTAGATAAACTAGAAAATCGCGAGCGCGAAAAGAAGGAAAATTGTATAATAGCCGAACTTGAAATCGCTATATCTTAAGGCTTGCCTTTAGATAACTTCCTTAGGTACCTTTTTATTAATAGTTTAAATTAGGATATTATTTTCGGTACCGTTAATAAAAAATTTTCAGCAATTGTTGAGCCCTTATAAAGTGTTTCACGGGTTCTTAAATATTTTCCGAGTTTGGATAACTTTTCCATTTAACGAGGTAATAGGTAAATCCGTCGATTTTTCGTATGTTAATAATTTTTTCCACCTTATATATTAAATTTTTTTTATTTCCATATTATTTAATTATGTATATATTTTGATAATATCTGTTGCTAACTTAAGTAAGGATATGTGAAAGATTAGATAGAATTTAACGTTGAGTGGTAATCTTAATTAGTAATTATTTTTTAAGATTTTTTTTGATAATTTTGTATGGCTCGATATACTGAAAATCGAGTTTTTAGTTTAGGCGTTTTATTTAAATATTTTTGGTAGCTAGATAAACCATGTTTCCCTCCAAAAAAGTTAGTTTTTCTAACCGTTTTTAGTTGTAATATTTCTTCATTTAATTGCGTACGAATTCGAGTTTTATTTTTATTTTTTGGTGTAACTATTTAGGCTGTTCTGTGGTGAGAATGGCTTTAATATTAAGTAGTTTTTTTTTGTGCTTTTTTGTAAATTTTTAGGGTAAAATTAAAATTAATTATAAACGAGGTTATTTTAATATTTTCGTAATAATTGGTATTGTATGTTATTTAGGCGATTAGTAATTTTTTAACCTAATTATTTTATTTATAATTAATATAATATCATAGATAGGTTTTTAATATTTAATTTTGTCGTTTTATTTGTTTATCTGTTTAAGGTCGAAACGTACTGGATAGTTTATAGTTTAGGCCGATTTGTATTATTAGATTTTATTAAAATTTAAACGTAAATATGGTTTTTTTATTTGAAATAATTTCGTATAAAAGTTCGTATATGTTAAAAATGTTTAAAAAGATGTATATTATTTGTTCGATATTTATATTTTCGTTGTAGGGTAAAAAATAGAAAAATTTAGGAAATCGATTAATGATTACATAAATGCTATTATAATATATGCCCGTAGTTAGGTTTGTTAATAAAGGAAGTTTAGTAATAAAATTTATGGTAATAAAATTCTATAGTCGTTTTACGATTAGGAGTGGTTATAATTTTCCGTATAGTTTATATCGTCGTACTTTTACTTTGGTATAAACGTTATATTAGCGTTTGATTTTTTATATTGCATTTTTTATTTTAGGGAAATCGTACGTACGTTAAAGGCGTTTTAGGGTTTTGTGGATCCCTAGATATTTATGTAATGAGTGTTCGTGTATTTTTCGTATTAGGTTTTTTTGATACTTTTTTAAGATTTATAATTTGTTTGTTTTTTTAGGTAGATTGTCGTTATATGTTTTAATTTTTTAGTATATAGTTTGGGGTGTTACCCGTATTGCTGTAATTTATTGTAAATGTAGGTATTTTTCGATAGTGGTGTTAAAAATTGCATAATTAATCTTAATTATTTTTTTAAGATTAGGTCGTTTGCTAAGGGCGTCGGTTTTGTTATTTTTTGAGTTTTTTTTATATATGATAATAAAGTCGCATTCTGTTAGTTTTTTTACGTAGCGAAATTGTCGTGCTATAAGTTTTTTGGTTGTGGTGAATCGAGTAAGATTTTTGTAATTTATATAGACCTTAATTTAATATTGGTTGCTTTTGAGAAAATGTTTGAATTCGTGGAATGTTTTGATAATGACCAAAAACTTTTTGTTAGGGATAGTATATTATAATTCCGGTTTTTGCAATTTGTAAGAAAAAAAAGTAATAGGCTGTAGTATATTTTAAATATTTTATTATTTAAGTATTACGTTTAATGTATAATTTAGCGCGTCGGTTTTAATTTAATTAGGTAATTTAGGTCGTATATAATTAATATTAGTTGATTTGTAATTACGTTTTTAAGTCGATGGAAAGCTTTTTCCGTTTTTGGCGTTTATTGGAACTTTTTTTTTTCGAATAAGTTTGTTTAGAAGTATTATTATTTAGTTAAAGTTTTTGATAAATTTTTTATAATAATTGGCGAATCCTAGGAAAGTTTATACCTTTTTTACAGTAATGGGTATTACTTAATTTCGTACTGTAATAATTTTCTTAAGGTTTATTTTAATATGTCTAGAAGTAATAATATAGTTTAAGTATTTAATTTTTTATACATAAAATTATTTTTTTACGTTAATTAATAGGTTAGTTTTTTGACGTAATTATAATATTTTGTGGATATGTTTTTCTATTGTTTTTTGATTTTTGAAAAAATAAGAATATCGTTGAGATAATATATTATAAAATTATTAAGGTATTTTTTAAGGACGTGGTTAATTATGCGTTAAAAGGTAATTAATATATTAGTAAATTATATTAGAATAATAAAAAATTGGTAAATATTATATTTAGTCCAAAATGTCGTTTTTTATTCGTGGTCTTTTTTAATTCGAATTAGGTTATATCTGTTTTTAAAGTTAAAAGCGGTAAATTATTACGTTTTATAAAAGCGATTTTTTATTTCGTTAATTAGGGGTAATAGCATTCGATTTTTAATGGTGATATTATTAAGTTATTTGTAGTCCATAATTAATCGTAATTTTTTAATTTTTTTTTGGTACGAAGAATATAAGGTATTTAGCTGGCGATTTAAATAATCGAATTTATTTTTTTAAGTCGATTTTCTAAGTATTTTTTAAGTGCGTATAATTTTATTTTATTAAAGTTGTAAATAGAATAAAATTTAGTTAAAGTTCCTTTTTTTAGGATAATTTTATGATTTTATTTATTATGTTTCAGTAATTTTGTTTCGAGCTTTTTACGAAATAGGCGTTCGTATTTATGATATTGTAATGTTATATTGGTTAGTTTTTTTGATTTTTAGGCTGGTTATTATAAATCGTCATTTAATTATTATAATTTTACTCTAATAGTAGCAATAATGCGTCGTATTTATTTATAATACTTGTTTTCTTTCTTATATCGTGTTTTTATAAATGGTAAGGTGTTTGTTATATCCTTATGCCGGTATTTGTCGCCGTTTTCAATCAAGTATTAAAATTTTTGTCGTTGTTTTTCTTTATACTTATCGTTAAGTTATAAAATAAACTTTACCTAGTTAGTTGTTTAGTTAATTAAGAGGTTATATTAACGTAATTATACTTTTCTTAAGATAATATCGTAATTTTTAGCGGTATAATATCGAAGTTAATAGTTATATATTTTCCTAACGTAAAAATGTTAAGATAATTAGTTTCGCGTGTTATTTTTTTATTATCGTAAAAAAAAGTTAACTTTTAGCGGTATTCGTAATATAAAGGTCCTTCTTATATTTCTATGGTAATTTAAATCGGTTAATTATCTTAGGTATAATATAGTTACTTTTTAAGGTTTTGCTGTTTATTATAACAGTATATTAATACGTTTTAATTCGTATTTTTAAGATAATAGGGTTATTGTTATTCCTTATTATTGTTAAAGTTTTTTAGGGAGTTTTTTGTTAATTTCTTTAAATTTTGCTATCTTACGGCTTTTTTATAAGTGGTCTTTTTTGGAGGATTGTTTAAATTGGCGTACTTATTTTTCAAAATCGTTTATTCGATTTTATAGTTATTTAATAATATATCGTTATTATTCCGATCTTTTTTAATTGGTAAATGCGTATTTCATAACTTTTTATCTTATTGCGAAATTATATTATCCGTATTTTTTTATAATTTTACCGTTTTTTCTAATTAAAATATTTTTTCCGTTTGTTATCGTATTTTTTAATTTTACTAAATAAACTGCTTTTCCATAGCGTAAACCGTATTCCATATAGGGGTATTTTTATCGTTTCCTCATAAATTCTTCGTAAGCTAGGTAAGGTTTGTTAAAAAAATTTCTTTTTCTTTAAGTTTTATAATAATAATTATTTAAAGGTGAAGGTCGGCGATTTATTATCGTATAAGTAGGTTAAATTCTTTTAGAGTTGCTTTTTTCTTTAGATTATATATATACCATTCGTAATGGTAAAAGGGGTCTTTTTATAGATATTATTTTTCTAGGGGCCACTTTTATTAAATCGTTTTTTGATTAATATCCTTTTATAGGTTGATAATGCAGAAATGTCGATATTATTATTCGTTTTATTAATTTTTTCTAATTTTGTTTAGGAAATCGAATCCCTTTTTGGTTATTTTTGCGATTCGTTTGTAAATGGATCGTTTCCATTTTTTATAACTAGGGTATTGTTAACGTTGATAAAGGAAAGCGTATTTTCGCTCATGTTAATTTGGGGTTCCCAGACAGATAGCCTCCGTCCATTTTTGGTATTTTTCTAATTATTCCTTTATCGTTTAAATAATTATCGTTAATTCTTTTTTTTATTATATTCTTAAAATTAGTTATGCAGGTTTTAGCGATTATAATGGTTTAGAATATTATTATACTTCGGTTTGCGAAAGTTTTTTTAGCTTTTTTTTAACTTTGTTATATATTTTAAGTAAAAAATCCTAAAAGGCTTTTTTATATTATGGCGAAAGTTTTTCCTTTATGGTTATTAAATTGTTATTTAATAAGTATTAAAGTTTATAACTTATTTTGTCAAAATTTCTTAAATAATTTATATTTAAAAGTTTTATAACCCGTTTTGCTACAATTTTAGCATTCGATTTAGCGATAGTTTTGTAATTAAATAATTCTAAATTCCACCAGTTTTGGTTTTATTCCGAACGAGGTATTACCTTTCTTAAGGGTATTAATATTTGTCGAATATCGAAATTTTTTATTGTGCTAAATGTTTATCCTTGGGGTAATACGTTTTCGTTGTTTTTATCGTCATTTAAATTATCGGTTGTTAATTTTGATAATTTCTTCGATATATTCGTCGAGAGTGTACGTTTTTTCTATTCGAATTATTTTATCCTTAACATCGTTTTTAAGTCCTTTATAAAAGATATCGATTAAGGTATTTTTTTCCTTATCTCCCTATTTATTTTTAGCAGTTAAGATTTTAAAGTTAACGGCGTACTTAAATACGGGTCCTTTTTATTTAAAATCGAAAATTTTTTAAACCGAAAACTTTTTTTCGTTTGAATTACCGAAATTAAAAAAAAGCTTATTTTCGAAGTTAGTATATAAAGAAAAATTTTTGTTAGTAAAGTTTTTCCGTTTATTTTCGATATTTTTTAAATAATTCCGTACGATAAGTTTAAATTAGTTAATTACGTCTCCCGTAAAGTATGTTCCTATAATAAGAAATAACTCGGGAATATTACTAAAATTTAAAAAACGTAAGTAAATACGTACTTATATAAAAAATATCTGTAAATTCCCTTTACCGTTATAAAATTCCGGCTTTTTAGGTTTTATTCGAGGAATTATAATTAATGCCGTAAAAGTTGCTTTAGCCAATTTGTTAAATTGTTAATTCTTTCTTTCTAGCTCCTTAATGCGAATTTAAAACTGTTAAAAAATAAATTCCATATCGTTAGTCGATATTTTAATAATGTTAAATACTGCTTAAAGTTTGACGGTGCTACTAAATAAAAGCTTGTAACATATAACGGCTAAGTTAATTAATTTATTATTAAACCTAAGTCGACGGGTTTATGTTAGTAAAGTATTATAAAAAATTAAGCAATGCAGTAATTTAGTTACGTTTCGTAATACTAAAGGTACTTTGGATAACGAAGTTATATTATAAGCTATTATTATTTAATTATGAATAACGAGTAACATATATATACGTTATGGCTTTATATGAATTTATTACATCCTCGTGAATTTACGTTGTGACTTTATATAGATTTATTGAATCCTCGTGAATCCATGTTATGTGACTTAATCCACTTGGGTCCTGTTTTACGGTCTTGCCAAGCGACCGTCTTCCGAGGTCCGACCAGTTATGTTATAACATTATTTTATTTAAATTTATTATTAAAAAGTGTTAAAAAGTGGCTAACTCGTTTATATAGCTAACTCGCTTATATAAGACGTTATATTAGGTTTTATAAATTTAATAAACTATCGAAAATCTTAATTAGCATTAATATATACCTAAATTAAGCAAATACGATTTTTAATCATTAGATATAAGGGATATCAGTTGTTGTTATATTCAGTAACTAGTTGCATGTGTTTTAAAACGCGCACTGCACTCTTTAGGTATTTTAGCCACGGAACAAGTATGTTCCGATCGGATGGATTCTTCAGTATATGGGGTGCTAACGCACCCCTGCTAGCCGACACATTATACAGCCTCCTTGCTTAGCCACCACAAGAAAATGCACTACTGTTTTGACAGGCTGGGTCGCATCTTTTACGGTCCGTGAATAAACCCAACGATCTCCCTCTCTGGAATTAGCATCCAAATCGCCTACCCCTTCTCCTCTTAGCAACAATATGGATGACATCACTGACCCCGTTCGTGCCCATGACCCAGATGGAACTGATTTGATTCAGAAAATTGGAAGAAAGAGAAAAGCTACGGACGATCTAGTCAGTTCGAGACCAACACAAAGCAGTCGACACGAAGCGAACATAGACGAACAAGCCGCCGTCGAAATAAAACGTGGGCCTAGTCAGCATAAAGAACCGGAAAGATACGTGTACAGTCCACTCCCGGAAAATGACCTTAAAGCATTTCGCTATCTCGAACTCCAACCTGGCCGCCAGCGAGACCGGCTGTGCTGCTCCATCATTACAACAACAATTGCAAAAGCCTCTCCGTTCGAAGCGCTTTCCTATACGTGGAAACAGACTGACTATGATTGGAGCGATTTTGTATCTGAAACTCCATCTTCAGAGTCAGATGGCAAAGATGTTGACGAGTCGTCAGATGATAAGTCCGGATATATGGTGGATCAAAGCACGGAGGAGTATGAAGGGGAGAGTGGTGCTCGCCTGCCTATCGATTGCGGCAACGGCAGCCTTCTAATCTCTTTTGGACTAAATAATGCACTGCGACGATTGCGTTCACGGACAAATAAACGACTCATCTGGGCAGATCAAATATGCATTAACCAGCACGACCCAGATGAACGGTCCAGACAGGTTCAGATTATGCGGCACATATATGCTGCCGCTGAGGGGGTTCTTCTGTGGACTGGAGAAGCGAAATATTGGACGCACGAGGCCTGGTGGATCTTTGAGAAGATATACAACGAATACATCGTGCCCTATCTAAAACCCCTGTCTGGAAGCTTCCTGAAAGAGCTGGCGGAGGCTACCAGGCATATACATCACGAAGACCTTCTACGTGTGTTTGGCGACTTTGTATTTGAAGGCTGGCAGCTTATTAATAAGGAGGTGCCTGATCTCCCGGATCTCAGCAACTTATTGCACCTTGATTACCGATATCCCGGATGGGGGGAAGTTATTCAGTTCTTATCTCGACCAGTTTTTCGACGGATATGGATCGTCCAAGAAATTTGCGTTGCCCAGATGGTCACTGTTGTCTGCGGAGGTTGCCAAGCTCCTTGGTCGATGATAGCGGCAGTGGCAAGCCTCTTCCACAAGATGGTATTCGCACGCAAGAACCCGGACTTAGCGATGGCCCTTCAAAGGGAAATTGGCACCGATCAACTAGAGGCGATCGACAACCTGAGATTAAGACGCATATTCCACCATATTGGGGCCACTCGTGAGCTTTGGGAACAACGGGGATATGTCCAATTAGCCACCACACTCGAGGCTACTGACCCAAGAGACAAAGTGTATGCATTACTGGGTATACTCCAGGGACGCTGTCACGAGAATCATCTATTAATCTATCCCGACTATACGCAGGAAATTACAGCCACTTTTCGGAGTTTCGCCAGGGCAGTTATCTCTCGCCAACCAATGTTAGACCTTCTGTACCAAGCTTTTACGCAGAGGTCGCGGGTTGTATCGGACTTGCCTTCATGGGTCCCGGATTTTAGCATTTCTGAAGCCAAAACAGATATTATCCAAACGGACGTCTATCGTGCCGCTGGTGAATCGGAAGCGGATATATCTTGGTCTGACACCGATGAGAATGTCATGATGCCATTGGCATTCCAAATCGACCGTATAAAGTCAATAGTGAAGAATGTGCCTAAGGAACTGGGCGACCTACGGCGGTTGATTACTTGGACGGAATTCGTGTCAGCCGCCACTGAAAATAGATATCCCACTGGTGAGGATATTGCCTCGGCCTTCTGGCGCACTTTTGTCGAAAACCGCACTGAGACTGGCGATTGGCCCGCAACAGAAGACTCCTTTCGTCTTTTTTGTTGGTTCTGGCGCGATATATCCAACGGAGACAATGCAGGAATTCACATTGGTGATAATCGGATACTCTCTGTACTTCATCAACAGCTTGGATCTATTAGTGAAGCGGATATTCAAGGCAGGGCAGATGATTTATCCATGACAGACTGGCTCATGCCGGGAAACAAGAAGCGTCTTTATGTCACTTATAGCGGCTATATAGGCCTGTGCCCATCTTCCGCTTCCGAAGAGGATCTCATCTATATCTTTTCCGGTGGTCCTATACCCTTCGTTCTCCGCCAAAATGAGCCAATAGCCTCGGACTTGGAAGAAGGGTATACACTTATTGGGACCACGTATATGCACGGCTTTATGTCAGGCGAAGCTTTGTCACAGGCAGACTTTGCGTGGAAGAAGATTCGTGTGCGATGATTAATTTCATGTACATTTCCCATTAACCATCTTTTAGTCTCTAGAAGACTTAGCCACTTCTTAAGTTCATCCACTGTGTCACGCTGGCCTCCGACAACAACTGACAGGCGGCAGCTTGGGCTTCTCCAGGATACCCCCAAAACCGATTACAGCTGCCGGCAGGCCTCGTATCGGGTGGATCCAAAGAACTAGTACCGTGACACGGGCTGAAAATAGGAATTATCGCCATCACGTTGCTGCCAAAAGTTGTGTTCAACTTCTGCTACTGTGTTTTTGGTGGCCAGCATGTGTGTTTGGAATAGGGGCTAGAAGAGGTAATTAGACACAACACATGACCGGGGAAATATAGTTTTCAATTCCCCAGCGTTTAAACCAGGAAACTAGTATGGAAATAACGCGCATCTAACCTGTCTATGACTGGTTCATCGTGGAAACAATAACATCTAACATGCTGTAAAAGCCTCGCCTCATAGGCAATCGACTCTATTATTAGAGCCATCGCTATTCGCGCTTATGTATGCACTTTAGAGATCTTAGAAAAATACATGGAGCAGAAGCAATGGATCGATGGACGAGATAAATCATACATGCTCATTTGTCGAAGATTGCTACATGCGAGAACAAAGGCGGAAAGTGTCTAGATAGTGATAGCAGGACGGCTTGCGAAATGCAATCGGATAATGTATCGATCTGAATGTCTTGAATATCTTCGAGGAACAAGACATGGAAACCACAAAGGGCATGTGAGATAGAAAAGGGTTGAATGCCCTACGACCTAGGAGAGAATAATACGGTATTCCTACAGCACTCATCTCGTAGATTAAGGGCTCGTGGCAATAAGCAAGAAACGGATATATGAGAAATAGCATGGTTTTCCGCTGACTAGAAAGTTACCAAAGTTACAGGACTGAAACTATTTAGCTCTAATTCTACGAATACCTCAAGGAAACTCCTAG
This sequence comes from Monosporascus sp. GIB2, assembly GCA_004155935.1. NCBI lineage: Eukaryota > Fungi > Ascomycota > Sordariomycetes > Xylariales > Monosporascus > Monosporascus sp. GIB2. Next base: position 50,163 of record QJNV01000132.1, on the reverse strand, counting down.
GACTTCTATGGGGAACACGATTGGGCCTGTTTCCTTCAAAGTAGTTAGGGCATAGCTATTTTCCTCTTAATTACTGTCACCCACCCTGTGAACCGCCGGGTCGTTCAGACGTGGAAATGGCACGTCCCAGGGTCGGAATGCAACTATAGATAGCTAAATAAGCTCGAACTAGCAACGATTCGAGCGCCCACCTTTTGGAGTCTAATACCCGGGGTTGTTTCCCAAGAAAGCCATAAGGATTCCCACCCATCCCCCATGCTATATTCTAATCTCCTTCGGGAGAACCGTCTGTCTTATTTTCTTGTTGCATTCGTTATATACTCTTCGCGCATTGAAACATCACCTGGTCAATTCAGGAGGCCTCGGTAATGGAGAATGGGGTTGATGCATCCCAACTCCATAACCGTCTACATAAAGGCATACAGTAGTACCCTAAAACAAATAATTGCGTTAACCACTTTCAATATTATGGTAATACCCGTAATACTTACTCTATAGAACAGCTAAGGTCATTTCATAAAACGGATAGGGTTGGGGCAAGATACAGTTCAACACTTTGAAAGGGATGCTGTAGACGAGCCCCTTAGTTACCTCTGGGCAGAGCAAAGGTGCAATGGCCCCTGGTTGTGCAGGGGCTTTATATAAATTTATGTTCGCTGCCTCTTGTGAGTCTTGAGTCGGAAGCCTGTCAAATATCTGTGCGTTTAACACCGGAAAGTCACCTGGCCTCTCACCAAGGCCACTAGAAGAAGATGTCTGGAAGCTCTCTGTTAGTCAGGTTTACCAAATACCTAAAGTGATTCTGTAGTGATCTGATTCGATCTGAATGAAGTATCTGCCGGTTACCATGATCCTACAACACCCAAAGCTCCAGGGAAGAAGTTAAGCAATAACCTATGCTTGATCCCACTCCAGCCCCAAATCAAACGCGATGTCCCTCCCTCATACATGGTGTCATGTCCTCTCCTCCAGTCCTCCCACCGCTCCTCCCTCCAGCATCCTACTTTACTTAGGCCCAACCTTTAGCTTAAGCCTCCAGTGGTTTGGCTTGGGGCCAGTGCCGGGCTTGTTGTTCGACTGTAGGGGGGCCATGCCCTTGCCGTTGTTCGAGGGGGACGAGGTGCCGCCGAATTTGTTGATGTTGAATTTGGGGAGGTTATTGTCGCCACCCCCTGCGCCGCTCTGGTGGTTGGAGGATGGCATTGTGGCATCGTTGTTGTTTGGTTGCTCGTGTGTTCCGTGCGATATAGGGGGTTGTTGAGCATGGTCTTTGCGATCTGAGCTCGTGTGTAGTCTTTGCATATAACTAATGCCTACTTGGTATAAAAGCCTCCAAGACTATTAAAAAAAAAAGGTGTATAGATTCAGAAGCGAATAAATAAGTGGGGATAGGACACTCTGATTCGAAATGACAGTCGTGGTGCCATACGTTTCATGAAGTGTTTCTCAATCTCCCAATGATTTAGAAATAGAACTGCAGTCCTCCAACAAGTAAACCAAGCCCGTGTCAAAATTAGGTGTCCTGTCCCATGTCCAAACTCATCTCCCTATGACATATAATGTCCCCTCCATAGTCTTCCAAAACTAGACGCCAGACCCCCAGCAATTCGTTCAAGGCTTAATGCAGCAGACCTTCTTCTGATGCGGCTCCCACCATCTGCATCCGTCACGTGTCATGTGGGAGAACCCGCGGTTGCCACACCATTTCCTGCCCTGCTTAGCCCAATCGTCGCTGCAGTGGCTCGCGTGGAAGCAGTTATCACCGCGGCTCTCCAGTTGCTTCGCCGCGTCGTTTTCGATAGGGGTCGCGAGTACGGATAAGGCTACGGAAGCCAGGGCGAAGATGACGGCCTTCATAATGTATTTTGGAAGTGGAAAGTTTTTGAATAGGTATTGGTCGGCGTTGAAGAAAGCGAGAAGTTAAAATGGTAAATTGGTAGGTATCTGGGAGTTGAAATAGATATCTCAGGTTGCTTAAAGGTATCTGGGAGTTGAAAAGGATATCTCAGGTTGCTTAAAGGTAAAAGAATCCGTAAAATTTAAAGAGGTCCAAACTGGAGTTTTATACCTGAAATTGGGAACAGAGGATGATACCACCAAAGAACTATGTTACAAATATATTTAGCCAACGCAACGCCTCTATAGCTATTTCGGGGTAAGAACCAAACCTAGATGCATTTATTAGTTAACTTAGGGTAATTATGATCGTCAGATGTTTAATGACCGTTAGACCAGTAAGGATTTGTATATCCTGGGCTGTTATGAGACGAGTCATTGTGAACGGTCACTTGATCAGTCGAGGAAGAGGATGGGGCCTATGGCGGCCATCGATTGCACAATCCCGAAATAACCAGTGTTGAATAAAGCGCGAGGACTTGAGCGCTGTCCTCCACCGAAGCTGCCAAGAAGCTCGACTAAGTTGATATGACTCCTGAGCTGGTTATTTTGGCTGGAACCTATGGCAGCCTCAGTGAACCAATAGGTGCAGGATCCCATCCGGCGGTGCGTGGGCGTAGGGGACTCCGATTCAGCCGTCGGGTGCCACAGCCTGATTGAGTTGGAGGTTCTTCAAGAGAAGGCAGAAATAGATCCGGAGCTAGCCGTTGCGTTGTACAATCTCCGAATTGTGGTTATTGCGCTTGTAACCATTGGACTCCGATTCGCACGGCCTCTTAAGCCACCACAGAGCCCCGAGGCCAAGACGGACGGAAGGTGGGCGCTAAAATACCAAGGGCGGTCGGGGCTGGCAGAACCGGGAGAGGATGGTTGGCCGGTGTACGGCCGGGATGAGTCAGCAGATACGGTCGTGCCGCATGTTCGATATTGCGAGTTGACGGAGAGCATCGAAGAAGAGTTGCCTTTGTATGTTGAATATGAGTTGTCTTTACATAGGAAAGTTGATACTATCGCTGTGGTTGTGTGTATGATCCAGGACTCCAGAGCGATCATTCTCTCCGCTTATGTACATATTCTACCTTCAGCGAAAACCGTTCTCGCAAGCGAGTCAATGGTGACCATGACAGTACGGCAAGAGGGCTCCCGTTATGCTATATCTAGTCAATGCGATATCAGTCGATAAGACTGGTGATGATACCGTGAGAGATCGAACAATGATTGAACGATGTAAATGGACGTTATATACGTGACATATCGATGAGAGAGTTGTTAAAAAAAGTGTAAAAATGGCATAGTGGTGCCGTGGACAGTATTAGTGGCTAGTAATATAGGATCCCTCTACTAGAGGAGTCATTCTGTCTTGGCTCCTTTTGTGGAGTGGGCTCTTTAGAGATTTAATAATGGGCTCATATATTGTGTATCATTGGTGATACCTCGCGCTTGCGAAGATAATTGCAGCTCACGTTCTTGCGCAAAAGAAGCCAGGAAGGTTGGACCCCTCGTTATGGTTGTGGCGACTCAACATCCTTGGACAAGGAAAGATTTAGTTACAAGAATTTGGGTCCCCGCTGGGACATTATCTTGAACCTCTAACACCTTCTAACGCCTTCAGGTCGGGACTGTGCTACTATTAATTATCGATTGTTGTGAAAGGAACAGGCGCTGACCTGGGAGGGACAGGAAGGACGAACATCCCTAAGCTCCGTCTAAAATGGCCGTCTACATTTTGCTCGGCATTCTCATGCCTCCATCAAGCCTCAGCACCGTCCCGTTGAGCATTATGTTTTCGATACAGTGGCGGACCAGCTGGGCAAACTCCTCCGGCTTCCCGGCCCTCCGCGGGAACTCCATGGCCCCCTCCAAGCTGCGCTTGACCTTGGGGGACATCATGGCCGTCATCCGGGACTCGAACAAGCTGGGCGCAACCGTTACCACTCGGATGCCGTACCGGGCGAGGTCCCTTGTCATCGGCAGGGTCATGGCCGCCACCGCGCCCTTGCTTGCGGAGTACGAGACCTGCCCCTTCTGGCCGTCGAAAGCAGCCGATGAAGCCACCATGACTACGACGCCGCGTTCCCCGTCGCCGTCCACAGGCTCAACCTTAGCGAGATGCACGAGACACTGGCGGACCAGGTCGATGGTTCCCCGCAGATTGATGTTGATGACGAATTCGAAATCGTCCATACTAAAGGCATCACCGTTGCGATCGAGGATCTGCACATCAGGCGATTAGAATTTGTCATTCTACACGGTAAGCACCTTCGTTTCCGCTGCTTCGCCACAGAGAGCCACAAAAAAGAGAAAGAGGAAAGAGTGGACCCCTACCGTGGCCGGTGTCGCGACGCCCGCCGCCGGGACCACACCGCCGAGCGGCTTGCCCGTCTCCCTGATCCAGTCGACGGCCCCCGCAACGGCCGCCGCGATGCTGTCCGTGTGCAGGACATTGCACTCGAAAAAGTGGGCCGTGCCCTTCGGCAATCTCGCGACCAGCTCCGCACCGGCCTCCGCGTTCATGTCGAGGATCGCGACGTTGCCGCCATTGGCGCAGATCTCCTCGGCGCAGGCTTGGCCGAGCCCGGATGCGCTACGCTCGGGGGGCCCCGTTAATGTTAGCTCATCTGCGCATCGTTCGATTTACCGCGTGTATGTATGCGAATGGGAGTGAGGGTCTATCTCTTTCCTGTGGGTTGCTAGAGTACCTAGTAGCGCGGGTTTTCACAAGCGGGATACGCGCGCGCTCTCAGGCGTGCAGGTGTGATGCTGACTTCGGGTTTTGGGCTTCTGTGCACTCCGGCCATTCGCGTTGCGTTGGGCGTGGAGAGACGACGTGTGATGTGTGGGGGGAGAATTGTCTATGCATACCCGCCTGATATTACGAATGACCTGCCCTCAATCTTCATCTCGTGATAATGGAGCTCTGCGAATGGTGCAACCGATCGGGACTCGTAGTATTTACAGACGTCGTCGTTACATCACATATGATCGCCCGCAGAGCCACGTCTTCTTTCGCCGGCGCTGAATGACCCAGCAAGACGGCCACTTTGTATGGGCCTCGGCATCTTTGATATTCGGCTATGTCGGTTAATGCATACCTAGGTAACGCGGCGTATTACTAAAATGCGAAATACATATGCATGGTAGGGAGTAGATGAACATACTTGATGCCTATAAGCGGACGCCACTACTCTTATGCGTTTAAAGGGAAATTTTATCGATATCTCCTTTCTCATTCTTCCTGGTCCCTTATCGAATTTCTTCTCCTCTCCACACTACCCACACCCTCGACTCTTATTTCTCGACAAGAGGAAGAACAAGTGGTACAAATTAGTGTGCAATGCATTTGCCTTCCAGCCAACCCTCGAATGCTAACGCGGAAGAAAAAGCGGCTCTACAGCTCGACACGGACTAGTTGTAAGGCGCCAAAATAGCGGTGACAATGTGTTTGATGGCTTATGGACGGGCCGTGATCCACATTGCCGCTACGCCGGGGCCTGCCAACTCACCGTTAGATCGGAGTGGAGCCTCCAGATGCCCATCGCGACCACTGACAGAGCGGCCGACGCATCTCGGTGGAGGCAGTGGAGTTTGGGCAGCATCACCGCCCGCCCACTTGATGGCATGCCTCACTTATGTATCTTGACGCTGACACGATCAACCTAGAGTCGTGCGCTGGTCGCCTCACTCCCTGGGGCGAAGAGGGGAAGAGGGACTAGAAAGGGAGAGTCGGCCAAGAACCACGCCGACTAAGGTGTTCAATTAATTTTCGAAAACGGCCAAGCCTTTGCATTGACAATTTACTGGATGGATGTACGTATCCATGTACGGGTGGTATGTATGTACGGAGGAGACATTCGAGATGCTGTCAAAGTCTTAGGGCCAGGTTAATCTGAAACTATCCTCGTCGTCTGTCCGCCTTTCGCGCTCACTCGTCTTTCTGCGTTCCCGTTTTTTTTCTCACACCCTTCCCCACAACCTTTCTCTCTCCCCCGTGTCTGTCTAGTCAGAGATGGGGAACCGCGACCAACAAACCGTGAAGAGCGACTCGGGTTATGGGGACGATGCGTCGATATCTTCTCACACTTCGAACCCAAATCATCCCCTCAGTAAGAAAACCCAAAATGGCTCGTAGTCGACCGTCCTCTATGATAAGCCTTAGCCAGGCATCGGATACTGACCGTGATCTTCTAGCTCGGAAGGGATATGATATCGGGCCGGCGTCCAACCTCCAAGTAGGAGATGTGAGTGTCCTCCCCTCGGTGTCGACGACGGCGACGAGCATGTTGCTCCAAGACTGAGTGTACTAAGCGGGAATCGCCTCACAGGTCTTCGAGTTTCTCTGGGCCGACTCGCCCGAATTCGAGTGGGAATGGAAATGTCTGGGATACACTCGCTTCATCGTACTCCGCCATAGCGACACCTTTCCACACCACTGTGCTTGCATGTCAGTAAACGACTCTCTTGTCCGAGCACCCCGTCTACCCAGCCGTCTAGGAGTGGTTGTCGATTTAATTGACGCTCTTTAATCTTGTTTTCGGGTGTCGTCAGTGTGTCAAAAGTCAATTAATCCGGCCACCACCTTGCTGTTTAGCTGTCTATCCATCGGCCTTCGGATGATGACGGACCGTCCCCGGTCTCGTCGACCAAGCTTCGATAAGCTGTGCCGTCATCGTCCGGAGCGGATTACATGGATATCTTGAAATGAACACTCCCCATCTCCCCGTGAAATCCCACATTCTTCCTGTTGGATCCATGAGACTAACCACCAGCCCGTGCCACTAGACCGATATCCGTCGGCGGTAAACATGAGTTCGCTAAGCCGGGCATCGACAGCTTCCAGCAGGGGTTCGTATTTGCGAACGGGGACCGCAACCCGGGTTGCGAGCAGCCGGGCGGCGGCCCGAAGCTGCCGTACTCACCGGTGGGTATCGAGCTGCGGCCCGGCCGCCTGCGCGTCAAGGAGGACTCGCGCGCCAACTACGCTGACATTGTCGAGGTCGACCACGACGCCCCGGTCATGGTCATCGGTGATGTGTCCATGTACTTCGACCGCGTGCGCCGCAACGTAAACCGCGCCTACATGCGCCAGATCCTGAAGCGCGCCCTCGAAGAGTACCGCCGCAACGGAAAGGTCGACGCCGACGGGCCCGGGCCGGACCCCGCCCCCTCCACCGTCTCCTCCGGCATCACCTCCGCCATGACCCCAGGCGGCCAACAGTCCTACGACACGGCCGGCAGCTACCAGGCCTACGAGCGCCAGGAGCCCAGCGACACCACCGGCACGTACCAGGGCTACGAGCACCAGGACGCCGCCGGCCACCACCAGCACTACGATACGGGTAACACCTACCAGGCCTATGAGCGCCAGACCCCTGGGGGCTACCAACACTACGATACGGCCGGGGGCTACTTCGGCCACGAGCGCCAGGGCTCGGCCGCCAGCGCGCTGCTGGCCGACCGGTCCGACAGCGAGGGCGAGACGGAGCGAGCGCCGCTGGCCGCCGCGCCAAGACGGCCCCGGTCGCCCAGGCTGCCGCTCGGCGGCGACCCGGACTCCTCGAACCCGCGCGCCACCAGGATGGCGGTAGACAGACGGGAGTCGAGCCTCTCCGTCGGCGGCAGCAGGAACAGCGGCAGGCAGGAGCCGCGGTTCGAGACCCACCGGCCCATGCGCGGGGTCCAGGGGGCGGGCGCCGGCACCTCCATCCCCCACATCCCAATGCCGATCCCCCCGGTGCCGCAGACCGACCACAACGACTACGACCTGAGATCCATGCACAACGTCGCGATGGCGGGTCTGAAATGATGGATGATGAGAAAGAAACGAACTAATGAATGAAAATGAGACGAAACGAGATGAATGGAAAGAGATGAAATGAAATAAACAGAAAGAAACGGGACGGCCAGGATGGAGAGAGAAAGCCGGAAGGGTTGCTTATGCATCTGTTCTTTTTTTCTCCCTTTTTTCTCTCTCCAGATTGTAAGAGGAGGAACATCCATCTTCCGCATCACCCGCTGGGCTTGGGCGTATGGCGTAAGCTGGTTTTGATGGCAGATGGCAGCAGGGAGGTGGGGTTGTTTTGCTGCCTCCTAGACAAGAGCCCCAGGGACCACAACAACCTGGGGTGTGTGTGTTTCTTGCATTTTTTTTTTTGCATGACCAGATCTTCCTCTCCTCCGTAACGACTATCACGACCCACATACATATACAAACCAAATCTGCGCTCAAGGGAGTCATTCACGATCAATAGAAAGGCTGGTTTCAACTCCCGCATCACTTTCCACACTGCTGTTAGGAGGAATCGGGGTGCCTGTTCATTTAATAGATTGACGGCGATGACAAGTTGGGACTCGGTAGGCTTTGTCTCCGTTTAGTGTCGTCTTATCTGAGGGAAACCTTATTAGTAATGTTCGCACTCAATATCCACATTAATGAATGACATAGATGATGGCACCTCACAAAGCATGACATCGTGAATATTGCTTATTATGCGCCTTATGGGCTTAGGGACTGCGACTGCACCACCATTGTCCTGATAGCCCTACACAAAAGAAGCCATAAACGTCGAAATTTGTTCCGCCCTAACCGTTATCTTAGCCTTCACACATATTCACCACCGACCAATACCAACCCGAGTCTCCCAGAATACGTGGGACTGGGAACCTGCGTCGAGCGGCCCCTTTAGTCAGGCGCCCTGGAGCGTCCGGAACCGTCCCTCAGCCATCAAAGGAGAGACGGCGGCGGACAGGAGAACGCTCCCGAAGATGGCGGCGTATGGTCTCCTTAGGGGAGCGTTCTCGTTCGCGCTGGTATCGAGCGTACAGACGGTCGATGGCAGCCTGGGGTGAGCGGGGGCGAATCTGCTCAGGTTTGCAAGGGCGATTAGCTGTCTCATGCAGTTTGCCGCCTAGGGCAAAGCCCTCCAAGAATGCCCGCGACGCCAGCGGGTCCGTCAAGACAAATGAACTCGGGCCATTGCCAGACCCATCATACAGGGCCTGGATTCGGCTGACAAGATGACTCGCTTCAGATCGCCGGGTATGGGGGTCCGTCGCATAGTGGTTACGGACAGGACCAATCCCTTGAGGGATGGCGGAGTGGCGGTGACGATCGTCGCGAGGCTTACTCTTGACCTGACCGCCGTAACGACCACCTTGGGGCGCCTCATTCTTGGAACTCTCCCATGCAGCTGCCTTCGCGGCCTTCTCGGCCGCCTTGACGGCGGGGTCGGGACATGGAAACTTCTTAACCTCAGCGACCGCGCGCTTGGCGAGAGACTGCTTGGCCTCTAGAGCCGTGCCGAAGGTTCGACTGTCGTGCAAGGTGATGCCATTGAGGTAGACCGAGCACATGTAGCGGCCGTCACGGGTAACCCATTCAGTGAACTGGGGGTTGAAACGACGTTTCTGGCATTCGGTGCTCAGGATGGCAGTGCTGGAAGGGGCCGAAGGGCGCCAATCGTCGCCGGCATTAGCAACTCTTCCAGTACCATTGCCACTGCCATCGGGCATGGTGCCCTCTGTCTTGACCTGAGTGGGCATGGGTAGAAGGCGGCTCAGACCCGGGGCAGAATGGTAGACTGTAGAAACAGGATGACTGGGCGCCGAATATCCGATAGCTGGGTTCCCTTAGTCAGCTGGGTTCTGATCGAATTGCGAGGAAAGCCACAAGGAAATGGATGTAAGGTGAATTTGCCATACAATAATGGGCAATCGAGGTAGGAGGCGCCCGGCCGTGGGCGGGTGCGGGTGCCATCGCATAACTTGCGAGGGGACCCGAAGTCGATGTGAGCCCAGGCGCATTCATCATCATCTGACGAAAGCGGTCTTGTCCAGAGCCTTTCTCTGGACTAGGTCCTTTGGACAAGCGACTGTTGCCCAACTCGGGGGCTACAATGACGGTGCTTGCTGAAGATGACGGGGTCAGTGACCGCGATATTGGGGATGAGGCGGTGGCTAAGGATGACAGACCAGTAGCCGTGGGATTGTTGTTGTTGTTTTGATCGACCGCGGAGGAGGTGGACCCTGCACGAAGACAGCACTTTTTAGTGGAGGATCCAAAGATTCTATAAGAAGATATGAAGCGGGAGAGGTGGGAGACATTCAAAGGTGAAGTGGAAGTGAAGATGCGTACCCCCGCGTACATTCTCCTTGTCGGCTTCATTCGTAGAAGAAGGGTTAGCACCCTCCTTCTCGATCATGTCCATCACGGCCATTTTATGTTGAATGCGAGTAGGGAAAGAACCTTGAGAGATGAAGAAATGAAGCAGTGGGTTGTCAACTGAAGTATGGCTTGGCCTGCAGGTGGGTGAAAAGGATTTCCGGTGTGGAAGGGTGGGTGAGATGAATATCCGAATAATACCTTTCTGTCTCCTGATCTTGGGAGATCTGGCGTTGCAAAACGCGATTACCTAATAAATTCTTTTTGAGATCTATCGACCAAAGGAGGGCAGGTACCTTCAATGTCTCTATTAAATCGTCAAGAAAGTATTACTAGCTCCGATAATTAATAAAGATGGTGGTACTTTCTGGTTGCTGGTCTGAGGCGGAAGGGACAGGTGTTGATTCCCTAAGCATTAATTGTGGCAACCTCGTCTGCACTCGCCTCTCATCAGTTCCTTCCTCATAATGGCAATCGTGCCTAATTTGAATATTTATAGACTGCCCTTAGTACTCGCAATAAAGCTGACAGCTGCCAGGCGTCCGTAACAAAGACGTTGATACCCAATGCTACGAGAAACGAGGCATTAGCCCCTTATTCTAAGGCTCCAGCATTGTCTGTAAATGTGCAGACTGAAGCATCACATCTCTAATAGACGACATCCGCCCTGCCAGGAATGCGCACCCCGTGTTCGCTTGTACCACCATCCGCTACCATGCGTATGGGTACGAATCATATATTTACTGTCTACCCGCAGCGACTGACGTGATGGACGTCGGACTCCCGAACTTTCAACTCTTATATATTGAAATATGCTCGACCTTCGGCACCTGTTTCCGAGCATGCGTGTGGGGGATATTTAGGGGAACTGAATTTGATCACTGCATTTTATTCACAAAAGACCTGCCAAGTGTATCGGATCGACCGTCCGGAGTCAAATCATGGGTGCGATCCCCACAGATGAATGCCCAGGCTGTTTCCCGCCAATTCAGGAACGCGTCAGGGGCAATCAGGAGGCGGACTTCATGTTGAACCAACCTCCGTTGAAATATATTAGATGAATTCCTGTGAGGTAGGTTATTGAGGTTAATCAGTGGACCCATTAAAGATCGCCGACCTGCCAGCTTTGAATTCATATTGTCTTAGTTCACGAGGGATACCATTATAGCTAGGCTATCAGATCGCCCGCGCCGTAACTACCTACAGATGCCTACACACAATCGTTTCGGACTAGTCAGCGCTAATGTTGTTAATGATTGACTCGCACATATATTAGTAACCGTTATCATTGAAAACAGTCGTCAGCGCTTCACCTCTTTCCCACCGCAGGATATTCTCGACCTGCTCCTTGTACCACGTATCCATGATCTCTTCCTCGACGTAACCCATGTGAGGCGTCAGGAGGACTCGGGCCATCCCTTCATGGCCCCACCTAGTTGTCCGCCACTCGCTGCTCGACGGCAACGGCTCTATATCAAAGACATCCAGGGCCACCCCGCGAATAGCCCCCTTCTTCGCCACGTCGAGCAGGTCGTGTTCTACGACGATCGGACCACGCGAAGTGTTGACGAAGAGTGCCGACTTCTTCATGCGCCCTAGATCGTCAGCGCTGATCAGGCCGCGCGAGCGATCCGACAGGACGAGGTGGACGCTGACGACGTCGGCGGAGGCGAACAGCTCCTCGCGGCCCACGACCCTGAACGTCTTCCCGCCGTCCCCGCCGTCCTCGACGGGTAGGCCCGCCGCCGCGGCCCTCGCGTCCGCGGCCTCCTGCGTCAGGTTCGGGCTCCAGGCGACGATCTTCATATTGAAGGCGACCCGCATGATGCGCGCGACCGAGGCGCCCAGCCGGCCGAGCCCCACGGTGCCGAAGACCTTGCCCGACAGCCCGGTCGCGCACGCGGTCTGCCAGCCGCCGGCCTTGACCGCGGCGTCGTCGTGCGCGATGTTGCGCGCGAGGCCGAGGATAAGCGCCACGCAGTGCTGCGTTGTGCCGTCCGGGCCCGGCGACCCTCCTCCGCCCGCGGTCCCGGCCACGGTGACGCCGCGCGCGCGGCACGCCTGCACGTCGATTGACGCGTTGCGCGGGCCTGTGGTAAGTAACAGCTTGAGATGCGGTAGCCTGGTGACGACGTCCTCCGGGAACGGCGTCCGTTCCCTCATGGAACCTGAGAATGTATCCCTTGTCAACAATTTGGCAAGTTCATGCGAATGGAGTGCCTAGACGCACATATGATGTTGAAGGGCTCGAGCCTCTTGACCAACGCATCCTTGGTCTCTTCCGGTGTGTCGGGGTGGTTGTAAGGGAGAAGCGTATCGGTGAACGTCGTAACATCGTATCCGGAGCTCCGTAGCCCGTCAAAGTGGGGTTTCGAGAGCTCTTGGTAGTCATCAAGGATTGCGATCTTGGACTGCGCCATGATGATACTGCCGATGGTTTCACTTCGAACCGCTACTGGCGTGCTTCTTGGATATCCGAAAAGAAAGTATTGACTATTGCGTTGCAAGTAGTGGCGTGGTCGGTATTGTACGGATGAAATCTTGAGTGATACCTAGCTCTAGGTACCCGTTAAAGAGGGGTTCCGCTTGCCTCCGATCTCCGGCAATGACCCTTGAGGATCATCGGCATCACTCGGCTTTGCAACGGAGAGAGCGCTTTTCGTCATACAATGCAAGACAGCTCCGTATACCGATTAAGTCTGCAGTGAACTCATTTAGCAACATTACCACTCTTGACAGGACACTTCTCGGGTGCTGAATGTCGTTCTCGCACGGTCTTCCTACCAAGGAGTTCATGGGCTCACGGATTTAGTGGTCAACGCGTTTCCTCTGCTAAGGTGACTCCTCTTGAAACGAGTATAGGCAGGGGGGCCAGCGGATCAAGAACTCAATTTCTGCGGGCGAGGTTCTATATTCAGAATGGTAATCCACTAATGTCATGAAGTACACTTATCCACTATTCCTTGCCTGGTATTCTCCTAGCTATGGTGGAAGTCAAAGCATGTGTGCCGCAGCAGCCTAAGCAGCTTACACGAACGACTTGACAACCTCGAAGACCGCCGCCTCGCTCATCTCCTTGATCCCGAGGAGTTCGTTATCCGTCTTACCGGTGAAGTTTCCACCGTATGCCGGGTCTAGGACGGCGCGGTAAAGATAAGGCACAAAGGTCTCCATGCTATAGTCGCCCTTCGCTAGTTTGGCGTCCGCTCCTGCGGTTAGGTCGTCCAGCTTGACGTGCACGACGTCCCAAGACCTGTTTGGCGCAGCCTTCTTGGCCATCTCGAGAATCTGGTTCTGTGTGATGACAGCATCCTGGATGTACACCCCCCTGTTCTTGGTTTCCTCAAGGCGGCCGAAGACGCCGAGGACAGCATCAGCGACAGTGGAGAGAGTGGTTGTGCTGAAAGGCTTGTTCCCGCCGTCGATGATAGTCGGCTTATCGCTAGACACATCCAGGATAAACTTGTGCTTCAGAGCCCAGTCGAGAAACGCGTTGTTGTAGATCAGGGTGTAGGTGATACCTGTAGTCTTGGCCTTCTCGACGAGGTACTCCTGCACGGCAACCTTGTGGCCATAAACGGGAAGCTTGCGAGCATTCGGATTGCCGAGATCGCTCCCGAACTCTGATGGGATAAAGCGCTTCACGCCTGCAGCGATGGCCGCATCAATCAGAGTTTTCTGTCTTTCGAGTCCACCACTGGAAACCGTCGATACAAGTGCGTCTTGGCCGGATAGGGCTGACTTGAGCGAATCGAGGGAATCAAAGTCAACCTCGACGACCTCAGTTCCGGGAGGGAACTTGGAGCTAGAACCGACGCGCTTGAGGACCCTGACATGGAATTTCCCAGAAGCAACGAGCTTCTCAAAAACGACGGAGCCAAGGCTGCCAGAGGCGCCAATTATCGCAACGTTCTTGATGTTGGACATGGTGACGTCTGGATTGGCGTTAATGAGGCGTGTCAAAGATAGTTTGGCGATACGGACCTTGCGTATGGTTGGATTGGGTAGGTCGAAGTCGGTGGAGTTAGAATGATGGATTGCCTTGTACTGAGGAGACTGGATCTGAGTCTTTATAATTTTACTTGGGTGGCCGTATATAGTATATATAGAGTAATCGAGCACACTTAGAGGCCATCTTTCTGATTCCGTCAGTTACGCGATCTTGAATTGAGGTTTGACTAATTGGGCAGCGTGAGTAGTAAGAGGCGAAGACGTCGCGAAATACAGAACCTGTTCCTTGAGGAATTCGGCCGAAGTGGGATACCAAGTGGGATGCCGAGCGGGACGCATGGTGGATGCCAATAGTGGGGCATACACTTCCCAGTGGCTATGGTGATTGGTCGAATGACACCTGCTGAGGTAAAGGGGGTTTTGCGTAGTCAGCATTCTAACCCACCCTTAGCCGAGATTTCCGCTAATTGGGACTTTCAAACTAGACGTACTCCGTACGGCTTATTATAACGCCCTTGTCCCACCTCGAACCGGCTGCTTCGTCGCTACTAAGCTGTTCCATTGATATCCCACTTGGAGTGATATGGTGATTGCATTGCTGGGGTTCACATGCGTTCATTACCCCTGAATTCGCCACGGACGCCAAGCCGCCACGAAAGAAGACTCGGCTGTCAGAACGTTCTAACAATGCCCAGCGCCGAAAATAGAGGTAGGTCTCCGTGGGTATACATGATATCGTTATATTGTTTTATCAGCTAATGCTGGCACCGGAGACCGCCTAGTTAACTCCTTAGTAGCCCTTGGAACGAATCCGAAGAACCAGAAAGGCGCTGGCCACCAATCCCGCCATTTATGTCACTGCGGAAAAGAATTCATCCGGAAGCAACATTTACGGCGTCATCAAGCTACCCACAGCGAGCGTACTTACACTTGCCATGTCTGCCAACGCACCTTTAGTCGCAGGTGAGGGGATATCCCGATACACAACCCCTTAAACATACGTGTGGACCCGAGATGTAACTCGCTCCTCAGTGACCTCCTGAAACGCCACGCAAATCGGCATGCGACAGCTGTACTCCCTGCCATGCGCAGTGCTCGGGCTTGTGATAGTTGTCATGCAAGAAAGGTGAAATGCTCGGGAGCCGCTCCGTGTTCTCTGTGCACAAAACGCGGCATTAGCTGCACATTTGGTGGTACCCGCGGGGAAGCCTCTGGAGGGGAACCGGTTAAGACACACGATGACGGGCATTCTCCCGTCACACATTCATCTTCTTCAGATACTAGCTCCGCGTCTCACTATCCTCTCAGTGGCCAGCAATTTGCGGATGGGAGCAAACATACATCTTCCCGCAACGCCTGGTTCTTCCGAAACTTGACCATCAAGCCCGCACCTCGAAATGCCGAGGTAAACATCGAGGTGCGGCACAAGGGGCAGTCTACCCCACAACAAGAGAGCCAGGGGAATCTGTCTTCAGAGGTCGGAATGACGGTTCTCACCCGAGCAATTGAGGCGGGGGAGATACCCTGCCTGGGACAGATACAGGAAGTACCTTTAGGGTTCGGAATGTGGGCATCAGCCTGCTGTGCCTCATATTTCGAAAAGTTTCATCTTCATTGGGATGTGATTCACAGGGCTTCCTTTGACACCGATAATGCGCCTCTTATCCTCACCGCAACGGTAATCCTCGTCGGCGCATGGCTGAAAGAGCCAGAACAGTCCAGATCACTTCTATTTAAGACACACAAGCTCCTAGTCGATCGACTTTTTGCACAGATGGTAGGTGCCCTTTCAGTTGCGTAGATGCCAGCTAATCTAGGCAGAGTACACCTGGAGAATCCGCATGTGCGAGGGCTTGGGCTATAGACGTGTATAGGGCGACCCTTTTAAATATCGTTTTTGCGCTCCATAGTAAAGTGGGTACATGACCATCCTCTACCGGCCTCACGAAGCTGCTCACGCCTTTGTAGAATAATGACATACTATCCCGAGGAAAGCTACTGTGCAGTTTGTTTACATCTCTCCTGCGAGAGGTTGGGATGTTCAACTCCGAAGCCTTGAATTATCAAGCACGTGTCCACTTTCCGGGCACATTTTTACCATTCATGCAACAGGTCCATGAACGCCCCAGAAGGTTTGTCCTTTAACCTATCTATTCAGAACTAAGCAAGGGCATCTACTAATATTTTCATGGTAAGGATTACGAGCTGTATGCTAAAAGCTGATACTTATGCATCCCTTCTTTGTGGACAACCGCCCAACATCCACTGCGAAGAACTAGACGTCTCTCTACCTTCGACATTTGCCTTGTCCAACTCCAATGGGCTTGGGGTTGCTTATGAACGCACACTGCAAGAACCTACCGGCCGGGCCTACTGTAAGTTGTTCGCGATGACGAGCAACTCCGAGCAGTCCATGCCGTGCGTGCTTCTCGTCGAAGATGTTCAGATTGGTCTATGCGGAGCACTGCGAAGTGTATGGAAGTATAACCGGCTATGCCGTAACGGAGTGATGGGGCCGCACCCCACAGCTGGCACCTCAGAGTCAATCTCGTCTCAACTAGACGCATGGAAGATGGAGCTAGACAAAATCCTAACTCAGTGCGCCATGCAATCGAAACAAGAATCACCTGGCCTCCCCCTACGAGCGTATCTAGGATTCGAGGACGAAAGCGACCCTGGGTCGAAAACAATAGCCCTGGGGAGGGTTAAGGCCCTGACACTGGAAACGGCGATCCTCTATCACCTCCTCAGTCTACATCTATACATCAGTAGACATACTGAACTCGCTGAGTTTCTCTTACCTAACCCAAATGGAACGTCGATTAGACTTCCACCACGGGATGACTGGGTATCTCATTGGAAGCAGTCAAAGGACGCTAGGAAGATCCTCTCCCACGCAGTGGCCGTAACCCGGACCCTAGAAATCGCGTTGTTAGGCACGAAGGACTCGCCTTTGCCCTCTCCCATTGCACCACTTGCCTTTATGATTAGCCGGAGCATCCTAACTATCTGGGGCGCGTCCGTCGAAGGGGGATGTACTTGCAACGCCGAAGAAGAGCATATTGATATCGACTTGAATTCCGAGGGTCTGTATCGTGGCTCGGAGCTCCAAGGGTGGTTTGAAAACGGCGGACCACCCAAGGTGAAAGAATATCCGCTCTGCAAGTGTGCTGGAGATCTGTGGTTTCTGAGGCTCGAAGCTCTTCTGCTCTAGTGCCTGACATGAAACCACGTTCATCCGGCCAAATGACACACGCCCCGGCAATATTATCCCTTGTACATCTCTCGGATAACACGCGATGAATCCATGCACGGACCAAAGCATGTTACTGTTTCATTAACACAGGCGCAGCGAGCCGCGGCGAGGAGCCCCGAGAACTTTGGAGACTTGTTCTGGTTGGGAACTCTTATCTGCGGTTTATTAGACTGCAAAAAGCTAACGCTCATGGTTTAGGTAAGGTAGATTACAGGAGTGAATATTGGATTGCTGCTAATGTGTAGCCTTTTTCGCGTTGCGCTGTTCAACCGGAGTCTACATGAGTTAGGCATATTCATATGGAAATCGAAGCAACACAAAATATTGACGGAAACTAATAGTCTCAGCAACAACGTAGCTGCAGTCGCCTACGACCTTGGACTACCTATCATCCCTCGGTAGCGTCGCACCACCTACTCCCGTTAGCAGTGACCCTTCGAGTCGTACCCAGCCGGCACTCCAGGGAATCGAATCGGCTAGTCAATGCGTGGAGGCCGCCGGTGTCCACGTCCCTTTGCGGCAATCTACTAACTAACGCATAATAGAGTCTACCAAACCGGTTCGCTGCACGCACACCTAGTGGCAGTCGCTCGGAACGATTGGATCTTGGACGCACCCGTCTGGCGTATTCATTCCCTACTTAGGCCATGCTCCAGCCACCTCGTTGCATCAACGCGAATACCCAGGGGAGTTGTGATATGGGACTGCGACGAGTACTCGACTGGGTATGATTCAACATCCTTGCCATTCTTGCAGATGCATTTGGCAACTGCTCTCTCTCATATCCGCTTCCTTTCTCTACCTGCCGGTGGCTTAGGCTGCTTCGAAGGAACAGGGATTTGGCTTCGACCACCTCCAGGGCTTGTAGGTGAATTCGAAGCTTTGCTGTTCAGCTTCGCTTTCGCGGCCTATCGTATCACGCAGCGTTAGCATAAATATTGAATCCATTTGTATCGAGGTACTTGGGTCGCAGCGTGGGCTCACTTACCATCTCTGCCTTCGTCATCGTATTTTCCGTCTCTGATTGGTCCTTCTTCAGGGGGCTCACCATCACGAACATCACCACCCGGCAACCTTTGGCTAGGCAGGGGTCGAGGACCCTCGTCAATGTGTGGCCGGCTCTCTTAGGCTTGCCCTCGGCCAGAGCGGTGATCGAGTTGTTCAGTTCGAAGATGGAACTGTTAATCGCTTTCGACTCCTCGAGCCGCTGGCCGGTGGCTCCCGTCTCCTTGTTCTTTTCGGACCCTGCGAGATCGATCAGATTCAGAATGCCGGTGCTTTTGTTGCCCGCATCCGGCCCCCTCAGCACCGTTCTCTCGCTCTTGAAGCACAGAATCAAATGCGATCGCGAGGATTGGGCATTCGCATTCGTAGCCCCGACCGCCCGATTGTTCAGTGCCTTGTCAATCAAGCCCGCCACGGCTTCCTGAGTGGTCATGTCTTTCCCCGTTGCCTCGTCCATGTTCTTAATGACGTGCTTCTTACGGCTGGAGAATAGGTCGATCAAATTGTTGATGTATACTTCGACAATAGAGATCTTCATGTCGTACTGATACTGCTCTCTGCATGAGTTGACATGTTCGAACATCAACGCCAACGAGCGGTGAATGATGCCGTCGTTGGGATCGTCGTGACCCGGCGGCCCGACTCGATGGTTCATCGTGTAGGTTTTACCGCTGCCTGTCTGCCCGTAGCAAAAGATGCACACCTTCTTACCATCTAGAGCTGACATCGTCAACTGGCTAATCTCTTCAAATACGTCTTTGTTGGTGTGCTCAGGTGTAAATATGCGTTCGCACTCGAGGAACTTGCTCGTGGCACGAAGTTGACCTGTCGCGCTATAGCGTTCGGCGACAACTTCGATCTTCTGGTAATGGTCGACGTATTCGCCCTTGGTGGGATGAAAATCCACAAGTTTGTCCTGTGGGGTGTCTGAGAGAGGAGGCCGGATTCGGCACATGACGCGGATGTTGCCCCTGAGCGTTTGCACCTGCTCGAATAGCTTGCGCCGCCGGTACTCTTCTGCTTCCGTCTTTTCTCTTAAAGCTCCGACTTGTCTTTCCAACGCAGCTTTTTGGACTTCCCATACTGCCTGCATTCTGTCCTTTTCCGACGCAAGCTTCTTAATGTCGGAATGGGCCCTTGCTGACTCCTCGGTCATGGCTACTAGTTGATTTCTCAGATCATCCATCTC
This sequence comes from Monosporascus sp. GIB2, assembly GCA_004155935.1. Lineage (NCBI taxonomy): Eukaryota > Fungi > Ascomycota > Sordariomycetes > Xylariales > Monosporascus > Monosporascus sp. GIB2. Next base: position 30,708 of record QJNV01000132.1, on the reverse strand, counting down.
ACGCATCCAATTCGCATGATTTGCCTCCAAAGCTGCCTTTTGTCCTTCCCACGCTTCCTGCATTCTCTCTTTTTCCGACACAAGCTTCTTAAAGTCGGAATGAGTCTTCTCTGATTCAGAAGTCATGGCTGCTAGTTGATTCCGTAAATCATCCCTCTCGCGCATCCAAGTCGCACGCGACGCCTCCAAGACTTCCTTATTTGAATCTGCCTCTGTCATTCGGGATTGTGCGTTGTCAAGAGCTCTGGTTCTCTGCTCTAGGAGGCTCGCCATGTCTCGTATCTTCCGTTGGGCCTCTTCATTCTCTGATTTGGCGTCTTGTGCTCGGGACTTCGCCTCTTCAAATTCTCTGGTTGTCTGATCTAGGCGATCTCTTACACCTTGCAACTGTTGCTGGAACCCTGCCTTTTCTTCTTGCGACTTGCTCAATAGTCCAAAGCTCTCCGCGTTAAGGATATTTGATTGCGCATTTTGATCCCGCAGTTTGGATAGCTGTTCCGGAATAGCTGGTTGCATGCTGTGCTGGCCGTTGTCAATCTTGTCCAGGAGTTGTCGTATATCTGCGAGCTGGCTTGTGAGTACCTCATCAGGTTCGACCTTCTGCTTCTTCTCCAAGGCAACTAGAAGTTCTCGATGCTTTTGTTCTAGGTACTCTTTGTCTTGTTGCTCTTGTGCGAATTTCTCCATGGCGCTCTGTAATTTCTCCAACTGGATGTCGAACTCATCCTTCAGGCTCTCCAGCATTCGGATCTGTTCCTCGTGCTTTTGCGTCACCCCTTCTTTGTCCGGCTGTTGCGCACTGATCTCTTCGAGGCGACTCTTGATCTCGATGAGCGATTTGACTTGTTCGTCGTGCCGCTGCGCAAAACCCTGAGCACTGATACCCTTGACCAGCTCTTCGACAGCATTTAAGGCTGTAAGCTGCTCTAGATGGTTTTGTGCTAGCCGCTCCTGGTTCGGTTTCTGGGTGTCAATATCTGTTTTCACCAGATTCGCTAACTTTCTGAGTTCTCCAATCTGTTCCGCGTGTCGCTGTGCAAAGTCCTGCATGCTGATACCCTTCACCAGTTTCTCAACAGTGCCCAGGACCTTAAGCTGTTCTTGGTGGTTTTGTGCTAGTTGCTCCTGATTCGGCTCCTGGGCATCAAGACCCTTTCTGACAACGTCCGTCAGTTTCCTAATCTCCTCAACTTGCTCCGCGTGTCGCTGTGCGAAATTATGCGCACTGATACCCTTGACCAGCTCTTCCAGAGAGCTCAAGGCTTTCATCTGATCTTGTTGGTTCTGTGTTAGCTGGCTCCCGGTTGCTTTCTGGGCATTCATATCTTTGACAATGCTCGCCAGCTCCTTAAGCTCCTCAATCTGTTCTGTGTGCCGCTGTGCGAAATCCTGAGTGCTGACGACTTTGACCAGTTCTTCCAGAGAACTAAAGGCTTTTAGCTGCTCTTTGTGGGTCTGGGCTAGCTCTTCTTTACTCGGTTGCTGGGCATTAAGACCCTGGACGACGTTCGCCAGCCTCCTAAGCTCCTCGAGTTGTTCCGTATGCCTTTGCGAGAAGTCATGAGCGTCGATACCCTTAACAAGCTTTTGGATGGCTTTTAAGGCCTCAAGTTGCTCTTGGTCATTCTTTAGTAGTTCCTCATGGGGTCTAGCGCTACGGATATCAAGGGCCTTCACGACACCACTGATCATCCTAAGCTCTTCAATCTGCTCTCTATCGCGCTGACGATCCTGGGCAATGAAGCCATTAACAAGCTTCTCGATCGAGCCCAAGGCCTCAAGCTGCGCCTGGTCATTTTTCAAGAGCTCCTCCTGCGGTATACGGGTATTGAGTTCTTTCACGAGGTCACCAATCGTCCTAAGCTCTCCAACCTGTTCTTTATGACGCTGCGTGAAGTCCTGGTTGCCGAGGTCTTTGACAAGCTTTTCGATTGCGCTTAGGGCCTCAAGTTGGGTTTGGTGATTCTGCAACAGGACGGAGTGAGGTTCACTGTTCTTGAGTTCCTTGGCGACTTCACTGATGATCCTATGCTGTTGGATCTGTTCCTCATGGCGCTGCACGAGATTCTGATTGTTGACATCCTTGATGAGCTCCTCAATATCGTCCAGGGCTTTGAGCTGCTCTTGATGATTTTGTGTCAGCTGCTCCTCGTGTGGTTTCTGTACACTGAGAGCTTTGATGGAGTCCTCAATTGACCTCAGTTGTTCGATTTGCTCCTGGTGCTTGAGCTCGGCATACTTCTTGTCAGGTTGGTGCTCGTTCAAATTCATGATGAGACTCTCGATCGCTGCCAGCGCTTCGGCCTGTTCCTTTTGTTTCGCTTCGGTGTGTTGCGTATCTTGTTGCCGATCACCCACCTCCTTAAGGAGATTTTCAATCTTGCTGAACATTTGAATCTGCTCTTCGTATCTCTTGGTAGCTTGCTCCTTGTCCAGCTGACGGGCATCAATCTCCTGAAGGCGTTTTTCAATTTCCCTCAACGCTTTCGCCTGCTCGTCGTATCCCTGGGCAGAAGACTCCTTATCGACCTGATGCGCACTCATCTTCCCAAGCTGTCTCTCGATGTCTTTCAGCAACTTGGCCTGCTCCTCGTATCCCTGGGTAAAGAGCTGTTTGTCAATCTGTCGTGTATCAATCTCCTCGAGACGCTTTTCGATTGCTTTCAGTGATTGCACCTGCTGTTCGTATCTCCGCTTAGCAAGTTCCTTGTTTACTTGTCTCGCATCCATTTCCGCCAGGTGTCTTCCAATCGTCTTCAAGGACCTAGCTTGTTCTTTGTGTGCTTGCGCAACACCCTTCATATCCAACCGTCGAGCATCTAGTTTCTCGAGGCGTCGTTCAATTGCCTTGAGCGACATCAGCTGCTCTCCATGGGCCCGTCTCATGTCGTCCTTGTCTGGCTGTTTGTCATCAATTTTGTTGAGGAGCCTTTCAGTCGCTCTGATCGCTTCAATTTGATCCTCGTACTGCCTAATCAGTTGCGCCTTATCAGTTTTGTGGCTGTAGATCTCTTCCTGGAGCTTCTGGATATCTTTCTCGTAGCCTTCCATCTCTTTTTCGTGTTCGCTTCGCAATGTCTCAGTGACTGCGTTGAGTCGGTCTTGAAGTTGCTGTGCAAGCTCGTTTTTCTTCTCGATTTTCTTCTCCAGGGCTCTGGTATTCTTGAGCATGCGATCGTCATACTGTTGCTTCAGGTTTGCGATGTCGTTCTTCCGTTGATCCTCTGCATGCTTGGATGAATTTTCATGGTCCTTTTGAGCCGCATCCAGTCTCTCCTTGTATGTGCTTTCCAATGTACGCTGCTGATCCTGATACTTGAGCAAAGCATCGCGATGGTTTTGCTCGAGGTTGTTACACTTGACAACAAGGTCCCGTTCCGCATCTTTTATTTTGAGTTTCAAGTCGGAGTTTTCGTCCTTGGCTGCGCTCAATTTCTCTACGAGCTTCGCATTTTGGTTTTCAACACCAAGAGCGGCTTCAAGCCGGGCTTCTAGAGAAGGCTAATAAGGATCAACATGTCGTTGATAGCCAGCTTCTTGGGATACTCACGGGCTTCAGTGCTGGCCTTTAAGTAGTGACGGAGATCTTTCTGACAATCAAGGCTCCCGACGAGCAGCTTCTGTACTTTTTCCAGTCGCACATCGAGGCGGTCAACCTTATTATCAAACCGTGAAGCTACAGTAGCCTGAGTGTTAGGGTCATAGGTCTTGAGCAAGGAGGGCCTCTTCTCGGAAAATTGGCCTCTCTAGCTCACAGTCCGGCGAGAGGCGCAGTGCCGTGCGGTAACCTCATCTCCAAAGTGTATTGTAGATATTCTATATGTATATGGAAACGAAAATAACATACATGTAATGTGACGATGGGCTTCTGCTTGTGATACTGTAGGCGTAGTTGCACTTGTCAAGGCTCCCACCGGGGAGGTGGTACTGGTGATGCTTCGAGACTTCGAAGCTGCTCCATGGCCGCCATTCTTGGAGCCACTATTGCTAGAGGATGTTTTATCTGGCTGGGTTGAAGTATCCCAGTCATCTTGTAGGGAAGCGCCGACCTTCTGTCCGTTCTTTTTCAGTCCGTAAGCCCATGCACCGCCTCCTGATACGCCGGGGGCCTTGTAATCATAGCTGGCGTAAAAGTACATGGTGGGAGGGAGTCAGAATAGTCATCCGGGCGGTGTTTCCACAGTAGCATATGCAGTTTCGTGGACGGTTCATGAGAAGCTTGCCCGAGCTATCCCAGTAAGTTAAGGTGCTACTCTTCCATCATATTTAATCTGTTGACGATGAGACATAGAGAAACTGCCTAATCCGGATAACTAAGGGCTCAAGGCAAGAGAAAGAATCTTTGTCTATCTATGAGCAGTTCTTTGAGTAACTAGGCCCATACGCCTAGGTGCAGCTGCGAACTTCCATAGAAGAACCAGCGGGGGCCATGACGCAGAGTGTATAGACAATGAGAATTATGCTTGGCGTGCTCATTCGATCAAATGCACCCCCTTTCGAATTCCGGACCGATCCATCCCGCTAGTTACAGCCTTGCCTACTAGTCACCATATTTCTGAGAGGTACTAGATATCCATCCTTTGTCGATCCAAACATAAGAGTACTACTATACATGCCCTTTAACGACCATTATGCACAAATGCCCCGTATTGTTTTTTATTCGAGTATATCTATCTGGCCATTCCCCTATTCACGCACGACCGAATTCTAGAAGGACTGGCAACACAAGCAAAGCGGATGCCAAGCATACCCCTGATCTGCCTTGCTTGTATTATTTTGTTGTCTCCCATAACTGTTACAGGTAGCTTTTTGCTTGCCTTGACATCGGTTGACGCGCTGCGTTTGGCTTCGATCTCAATCATCTTCTCTTATAATAAAATCCCTAAGAGCGGTAGATACTTATGCAACCAGTGGTCAGTAATTTTAAGCACCTCACCTGCTTTGTGCCTCCTCTGACACTTGAGCGGCGACTTCCATTTCCAGAAGCTCTCGGAATTGCTACGACGCCCTCTTTCCTTATAAAAGAGTAGACTTGCGTTCGTCTTTGCGAGTTTGATGTTAACAGTGATCATCATACTACGCCATCGAAACCATGCTACGAGTTCTGTCGGTTTACATCGCACCGAATGGCTTGGTGCGGAGTCTGCTATTGAGGTCTGGTATAGCCACTCCAGGCCTTACCCAAATCGAGGGCGGGGTGAGTTACAATACCTGTTGGAGGATCTTCATGTGAGGATGAGCTGATTCGAGCGGCTGAGTGGTGATGACGTTCAACCGTCACATCCGGGAGAACTCTGCCAATACCGTTCCATTGCATATATTGTCAACATAAGGTGCTTGGTGTCATCATTCGTGCCCTCATCAGCGATAAAACATGAGCCAAGCTCCCATAAACCTTTTGACCAACTGTTCGACGTGCACTAAGGGGTGGACACTCATTATTCATAAAATATCACACCATTGAGGACCTATCGCACTCCGTTATTGCCAGTTGCCTAAGAGACACAATCGCAATGAAGCTCCAAAATGCCTGGGTCAGAGCATCAGCGCTCCTCGGCATCTATGCCCGTGCGGAGATGCAGTTCCCTGATTGCATCAATGGGCCGGAGATTCTAACAACGAATCTCGTATGTGACACGTCTGCCTCTCCGGCGGGGAGGGCTGAAGCCATCATCAGTGCATGGAATATCACGGAGAAGCTAGTAAATTTAGTAGAGTAGGTGTTTGGATACTCATGGTCGGACAGGCAGCTGACGATGCAATGCAGCAAGAGCCCCGGTGTTGCGCGTCTAGGCTTAGCACCATATGACTGGTGGAATGAGGCCCTTCACGGAGTCGGCTACTCTCCAGGGGTCGCCTTCGCGCGTTCAGGAGAGTATTCATATGCGACGTCCTTCGCCAGTCCCATACTGATGTCGGCTGCTTTTGACGACAACCTACTCCATGCCATAGCCGAGGTAATCAGTACGGAAGCCAGAGCATTCAGCAACGCTGGAAGGGCGGGCCTCGATTACTGGACGCCCAACATGAACCCATACAAGGACCCCCGATGGGGCCGAGGGACAGAGACCCCGGGCGAAGATCCCTTTCGTATCAAAGGTTACGTCAAAGCCTTGATAGATGGGTTACAGGGAACGGAGAATGTCACCAAGGTACTTGCCACGTGCAAGCATTATGCTGCGTATGATCTCGAGGACTGGGAGGGAGTTACTAGACACGAATTTGACGCCATCGTCGGGATGCAAGACCTTGTGGAATATTACCTGCCGCCATTCCAACAGTGCGCGCGAGATTCCAAAGTCAAGTCCATCATGTGCTCATACAACTCAGTTAATGGAACTCCAGCCTGTGCCAGTACCTATTTGATGGAGACGGTCCTACGCGACTTCTGGGAATGGACGGATGAGAACCAGTATATCACGAGCGACTGCAATGCGGTTTTAAACTTCCACGATGACCACAATTATACAGAGACAGCCGCACAATCCGCCGCCATTGCATTAAGGTCTGGAACAGATACCATCTGCGAGGTCGGCTCTAACACCGACGTACAGGGGGCATGGGACCAATCATTACTCCCAGAACCGACTATAGACCAGGCACTCCGGCGGCTGTATGAGGGCCTGATACGGGCTGGATATTTCGATCCTGCAGATGGTTCTCCGTATCGAGCCCTAGGATGGGCGGATGTGAACACGCCAGAAGCGCAAGCGCTGGCGCTTCAATCCGCCGTAGCAGGGATTGTCCTAAAGAAAAACGACGGCTTGCTACCTCTAAAAGATGATAATGCATCGATTGCGCTGATCGGTTTCTGGTCTAATGGTACTACGGCTATGCTCGGTGCCTACTCTGGGCCGCCTCCGTACTTCCACGGTCCACTGGTCGCTGCTGAGAGTCTGGGTAGGATTACCTTCAGCGCGACAGGTCCCATCGCCGAAACCACTTCTGACCAGGACACTTGGACTGCGCCGGCACTGGAGGCTGCTAGTCAAGCCGACATTGTGATCTATTTTGGAGGAAACGACCTCTCAATCGACGAGGAAGGCCGCGACCGGACGTCGATCGCGTGGCCATCGGCTCAGCTTGCCCTGATAGAAAACATATGTGCCTTGGGAAAGCCGTGCATAGTCGTTGAGCTGGGAAGTCAAAATGATGACACGCCGATTCTGAAAAACATTAACGTGTCGGCCATTCTATGGGCAGGATTTCCGGGCCAGGACGGAGGCACTGCCATTTTCGACATCTTGACTGGGAGTGCTTCCCCTGCAGGCCGTTTACCCACCACGGTCTACCCAGCCGACTACGTCGATCAAGTGCCGATGACGGACATGTCGTTGAGACCCAGTGATGGAAACCCTGGACGGACGTATAAGTGGTACGAGAGTGATGTGCAGCCATTCGGCTTCGGATTACACTACACAACATTCGAAGCGACCTTCCGAGAAGAAGGCCCCATTGGGAAGACGTACGCCATAAATGACCTGCTGGGCGAGTGTACATCGAAGTACCTCGACCTCTGCGAATTCGAGCCTATTACTATCTCAGTCCAGAATACTGGAAACATCACATCGGATTTCGTAGCTCTTCTGTTCCTCTCAGGGGGGTATGGTCCTGCTCCTCACCCGATAAAGGAGCTCGTAGCATACACCCGCCTCAGAGGCATAGAGCCAGGTGATTCGCATGATGTCGCACTGGGCTTGACCCTGGGCGAGTTAGCTCGTGTGGATGAGAAGGGACATACCGTGTTGTATCCAGGAAAGTACGAGGTCCTTCTGGATGTGCCGACACGTGCTACTGCCAGTTTCGAACTGTCCGGGGAAGCAATGACGTTGATCGAGTTTCCGCAGCCGCCAATTGACCTTGGCGAGGGAAATGGGCATGAAAACTTAACTGCGTCGTAACGGTCAGGACCAGGCCTCCTTGATCGTTCTACCCCTCGCAACGCCGGTGGGCATTTCGCAGCAGAGTGAACAGGACAGAAAAGTGGGCCACATGGGCCCGCCACGCAAGGGACGAACGGTGGATGCTTACGGTCCGTGCTTAGCCTCCGGAATAAGCAGCGGAGTCTTCGTGGGAAATATGACTTGGCAAGCAAGAGGAGAAATATGCTTCATATGGGCTGTTCTACTTGATGACTTGAGGCCACTCTTCGCAACCCTTTTAACCTCACTTGAAGCAGATACCTCTCGTTTTAATTGATATCAGCATTCCATTCTCTTGGTAAAAAGTAGCCTCGCTAGGGTGTACCGATTGTCTAGACGGTTCCGCCATCCTAATTAGTAATGGGGTTCCTCTCCACACTTCTGCCGAGACAGGAGGGCATCCTGCCCTACTTTCTGGTATATGTGAGTGCCTTTCGGTGCGCTTTACGATGAGCAAGTCTGAATCTGCTTTGCAGACGGGTCTTTCGGCCGCTATTCACACTGTCGTCTGCTACACCAGCAAGCCAAGTACCTCCCTGAGAATGTTCAGCGGCCCGGAGGCACCGCCTGCACATCCGCTGCTAGCCCACACGTACGGAGTCAAGAACATCTACACGAGCCTCATCAGGTTCTACGGCGCGTATTACATCACCAACCCACAAGTGTACGACCTTACCACCTGCACGTTTGGTGGAGTACTCTTCCTCTATGTAACAGAGGTGTTCGTCTACAAGACCGCAAGGCTTCGAGAAGCGATGATTCCGTTTGTTACGTCTGGCTCTGCGCTGTTGTGGATGACGATGCAGCGGGGTTGGTATCTTTCGCAGTGATAACCTGCGCAGACCCATAAAGGCTACTAGTTGAATATTTAAACGTTGTGGAGTTTATTGCATGTATATTCTCAACATATTCCGTTGCTGATAAGGGGTTCATCAGCGTCACCTCATCGAGGGTCATTCGCATCGTCAAGATATCCAAGAGATTTTTTAAACGGAGTGTCTAAGGGTTGAATGGGTTTATTCAATTTGGATGAGGAGCTATCCTTTTGAGCTGCGACCTGAAGCCACCTTGTACAGACCTACCACCTTGCTTCAGTCGCTTCGAAGCGTTTTTCCAGGCATATATATATCCCTTGCCTCGATATTGGTGTACAAGTCGAATAAAGGTGTTTGAAATCATTAGTTGCAAGATATGAAAGGTATCATCTGTCTCTTAAATATGTTTCCTAGCCACGTTGCCACCTTCACTACTGCATCCAGCAATCTGAATCATAACAAATGCATTGGTCCAAAAATCCTCCCTGAGAGAACGCTCAATGTCCTGGCACCTATGGCCTTGTACACCACCTCTACTTCGTACAGGCCTCATCGCCCTCGTCATTCACCTGATCTCGGGTTCGACTACGACTTCTCGTTTTTTATCAAACAACCCGCTTCGTGCAAGGCCACATCATGACGACCATTCTCGGGTGCGAGCATAGAGTCCCCTTCGGACAGGGCCTCATCATGAGGGTCATCCCCGGAGTTAAGCTCCGGACGGAATATGGCCTGCTTCTCATCTTCATACAAACACTGTAACAGCTCCGCGCCCGGCTCGATGTCCCGCTGCTTCAGGGTGCGGAGAAGGCGCTCAGCAGCTTTGCCCGCACCGGCCGCGATGAGGCGGCACGCTGTCGGTCTCTATTCCGCAGCGCTTTCCTGGCAATCTCAGCCTCCCCGAGAGCCGTTTCGCGGACATCTCAAATCTTCTCATGATTTTCTGCTCCCAGTTCGTTTCGGCGTTGATCTCCGTCCAGCATCTCGACCATGGACCGCGCCGCTCGAGCAGTAAGCCTCTCGACGGCTCCGACGTCCGGCCTTTCTTCCAGTCTTCTACTTGCGCGTTCTCTAGGTCGTGCACCTCACTTTTTAACTGGGCGGGCCCTGTCAAATGCGGTGGGTGAATGTGACGAGGGTGTGGTCTGTCGTAGACTACGGGTTCAAGCTCGTCTCTCCTGCTGCGCGCCAATCCGAGATTTCCTCGGTCATCGGCCCTATTTTCCGGATTTGACACTTTCCTGGGTCTCCTTACCGGATGATGGCTGACCCAGAGTAGCAGCGAGGAGAGGCAATGGTGTGCTGCATGCCTTGTTCTGCCCTCAACGCTTCAAGCTCTGCTAGCCGTTAGCCTTTGAATGCGGTTCGCCGCATCCATATCTCCTGGCACTTCCCTTCTCGAAAGCCTCTCCAGCGCACGCCGGCTGATTCCATCCACCTCAGTTCATGCTTTTAGGGATTTGATGTAATTTTAACGTGGGCCACGAACGACGGAATGGATCCATTTTATGATTTCCTACCAAGAGGCTTCATTTGCAGGACTTTCGGGCGTTTCCTAGCGGAGGGAGTCCCCAACTAAACTATAATTTTACGAGACGATGCGCGGTGGCAACTCATGGAGTTGTCGTAGCAATCTATTTGGTTATCAAATACCCTCTTTCTAGTCGATGATCTATAAGGCTAACTGGCCAATCGAAGTAGATGTGATGATACAACGTTGCCGAAAGGGCCATTCCGGCTTCTGATTTTCGGCGAATATGGCCAAGCACAATTCAGGGGTTAGATCTTGGTTCCCCATACACCCACCTTTGAACTTCCTAGATAGGCAGATAGCACAGCGGTAGCCCGGTCCTGTGAAAGAACAAAATGCGCCAGCCCAATCATATAGGCGGCTTCTGCATGAGATAGAGCGAACAGAGGAGAAGGTAGTAGTCAATCCCCGCAATGCAGTGCAACGCTGTGCCGCTGCAAAATGGATTCTGAAACACCATATCACCGTTGGCCTTCTCGGCTTGTTTAAACACACACAAGAAAGGGGGGTCCCTTGGGCGAATGGGGCGCTTCAATTAATCATCACTTGCCATTTTAAGTGACTGCATTGACGACTATCTTCAGAGAGCCAATTAGAACAAACCCCGGACATGCTAAAGAAGGTCAGCAGTATAGGGTACTCTATGGCGGTAAAGTTACAGAGGATACCCGGCTTGTATAAATTCAGTATCTGCCCATGTTAGATATTTTCCTCCAGAGATGGTCTTAACACGCCCTGCGTCCATAGCAAGCTGAGTTCCGAAGGGATACCTCGATCAACGGCTTCAAGCCTCAGCCATTCCCCAACCTTGCATCGCTATCGGGCTCTTGCCACTATAGACTTTCACAAGAAACATCCCGTACTGCCAGCATCGTCTCCATAGTAGTACGCTCAAATGCAGGCCCACGTTCTTTCGCTGTTAGCGCTCGTAGCAGCTGCATCCGCGCAGAACTGCAATGGTTTCGCGGAACTCTGTAGCCGACGGTATAGCGAGGTATCATTCGTAGCGGCACACAATGCCGCTTTCGTGGGCAATACAGCTTTCCACAACCAGTTTGAGTATCCGGAAGCCCATTTCGACCGGGGGGTCCGGTATTTTACGACACAGGTCCATAACAGGAACGGCCAGCTAAAGCAGTGTCACTCTGACTGCTTGTTGCTGGATGCGGGCTACTTCTCCGAGATACTGCTGTCTATAAAGAGGAAACTGGATGCCAATCCACGCGAAGTTGCCACCTTGCTCATCACGAATCATGCAGACGGTCTTGACTTGACCGAGTATGGGAAACAGTTCGAAGGAACCGGGATTATTGATTACGTCTTTCAGCCAGATGGGGATCTCGGTTTGGGAGAGTGGCCCACGCTCGGGGAGATGATCGATGCCGGAACTAGACTCGTTGTATTCATGGGTAAGCTAAGGATATAGGAGCTCACGGCATGCCCGACGAGTAACTAACGTTGAATGCAGACTACGGTGCAGACACTAACAAAGTCCCGTACATCCTCGACCAATTCCGCTACTACTTCGAGACGCCATTCAGCCCTACGAGGGACAACTTTTATCAGTGCGATATTGACAGGCCAGCTGGTGCATCCGCGGAGGGTCGTATGATTTTCGCCAATCATAATCTGAACATAAGGCTACCTCTTCTCAACATACTCGTCCCGGCCATGGACGATGCCCAAAACACAAACTCCATCGCGTCCATTACCAGGCAGACTGATATATGCGAGAGCAGCTATGGCCGGGTGCCGAACGTCGTGATGGTAAGTTACGGCTCCTCACCTCTTACCGTCCATCAGGGTTGCCTTTGGCTGGGTATATTATGCTAATGTGTCGAACCACAGCTTGATTTCATCAGCGAAGGGGAGGCCATAAGAGCCCAGAATACCCTGAACGGTCTATAACCCTCGCCTGCAACTTAGTTTTTCAGGGTAATACGTACTGATGAGATCTGAGATGGAACAGGAGCTATGTGGCCTCTACTCACTGTGCAAATTGGAGTTAGGTAAATATGCCTTTGTTATGCAAGTCTGGGTGTTGTGTTGCTTCCGTAGACCTGAAATGCATTACGTCCAAAATAGAGTTCGGCCACTTCATTAGGATGAAGTAATCTCGTCTTACTGCACAGCTACTATTATGGCTAAACACTCAAAAGCTAGAATATTGCTGTTATCATCTTTTAACCATGTCCACGTATACTTCCCGTGTCCGCCGCCCATGATTGCCTTAAATGGTAATACAATAGAGTCAATGTGGATAATTGATGATTATTCAAGCAATTGGATATCACCTGGGTTGAACAATGAATCATAAAGTTTTGAGGCTTTAATCATATCTAGCGGAGCACATTATACTAGGCAGACATAAACACATCGCATCATGTGGCTGGAGACAGAATGAGCGTGCTGGATGCCGCAGTCAAACCCACAGCTCTTCGCACAGTTCCTGTCACAACCTGAATATTATATAAAATGCATAACAAGGGAGAGCAGAATGGCGACTTTTACTATGCGCAGCTTGGGTCGACCAAAATGATGGTAGTCATATATCCGTACTGGATGTCAGTGTTCCCTAGGATGACCTTTTCCCTAGTATCTACCAACTTATGAATACTATCTCGAGCGATTCTAGTGGCGTCTAATTTCAACACACGGTATCCGTGGACATACTACCAAGCTTATGGCTGGGCTTAGGGAAGACTAACTACTGGCACACGGCTCGAGACAACGTCATCAGAGACATGGCCGGGTTCTATGACAGCGTGGAGCTCTATGAGGCATGGATTGATATCAGATCAACTACTTCATGCACGTTTCATTCGCGAGGCTACCCCCTTGGGTAAGATGTTGCGAACCGCATCGACCGTACTATGGCGCGGGCCGTGAACGTCCCTCAATACATCGGAATCGGCAAGAACTGCTGGCTGGACAGAAAAGCATGGGGCCAACTTGGCCACGTCTGCGCCTTCATACTCCGCCTGATCTGCCTCAGAGCCGAATACGAAGACGCCCGCAGGCGCAGAACGAGAGGACGCTTGGACGCAAGAGGGAGATGGGTATCAGCACACGCGGGAAATTCAGTGTCCCCAATAAGGATTACGGCATTTCCCGTTTTCGGCCGCCGACGCTAACGGCGTTCGGCCACTGTTATCTCGACAGTCCACGTCCGCACCTCTCTCAAGCAGTAACTTAACTGTTGCAGTGTTCCTGTTCATGACCGCACACAATAACGGCGTTCGGCCACTATTATCTCGACGGTCCACGTCCACACCTTTGTCAAGCAGTAGCTTAACTGTTGCACTGTTCCTGGTTATGGCCGCATGCAACAACGGCGTTTGGCCGTTATTATCTCGACGGTCCACGTCCGCACCTTTCTCAAGCAGTAGCTTAACTGTTGCACTGTTCCCGTACATGGCCGCCAACGATAACGGCGTTTGGCCATTATTTCGGCTGTCAAAGTTTACGTCCACGTCTTTACGTGCTAAGAGTAATCTGACTGTCGTATGGTACCCCTTCTCCGCCCCTTTGGCCAGGGGTGAGCCCAAGTTCACATTGACGTCTTTATGTGCCAGCAGCAATCCAACTGTTGTATCATACCCCTTCGCCGCCGCTTTGGCCAGGGGTGAGTCCAAGTTTACGTCCACGTCGTTACGTGCCAGGAGTAATCTGACTGTCGTATGGTACCCCTTCTCTGCCGCTTTGGCCAGGGGTGAGCCCAAGTTCACATTGACGTCTTTGTGTGTTAATAGCAGTCCAACTGTTGTATCGTCCCCTTTCTCCGCCGCTTTGGCCAGGGGTAAGTCGAAGTTTACATCCACATTCTTGCGTGCCAGAATGGTCTCGATAAGAATCTCGTGTCCACCCTTCCCAGCCAGAAAAGAGAGGGGCGCGCCTATATCGGTGTATTTCACGTTCAGATCAACTTTATCGTCTGCTAAGAGCTGTATAGAGGTCGCATCATGCCCCTTTTGTAAGACCCACCGAAAGACGTTATGGGACAATTTATCCAGATTTTGGAGGAGCTCGCATAAGGTCCACTCGGGGAATTTATAGACAGAAAGGTCTAGAAGTCTCCCGAATAATAGGAATGATGTAGTACTTTGGATCACTTCCTGTGACGTCTTTTCATAGTCTGGGCCGAAGATATCTTTTTTGCAGGCGTCCGATGATACGCCTAGTAAGGCGTAGATTTTGTCGCGCGGATCGGTCGCTTCACTATCGCGAAATTTTACTAATAAGGTGCGGAGATCTCGATCTTGACACCACCAAGACAGCTTCCGTGAATATCCCGGCATTATGTCCAGAATAGCTTGGGAATGGCTGTTGGGTTCCAACTCCAGCAAGGATGGGATCTGTGCGAAGGTCCGTGTTGAGATGGACTTCCAGCCACATACGATAGTTGCTACTCGTGCGCTAGCAACCTCTTGTATGATCCAAATTCTTCGAAACCAGGGTCGTCGTAAGAGCTCCTGCAAGGCGTTACAGTGCTGGGCATATAGCTCTGTGTAGACGCAGCGCAATTTATATCGCTCAATTGGCAATGCAATTCGTGAATGCTGAGACGAGTGTCTCCATTCCTGCGACGTCTGATTCGCCAAGTCCATGAGAAGGTCAATTTCGTTACTGCTCGACCCCAACCAGATGATGACCTGCTCGGCATTCTGGTAAATGCTCCTCATTTGGCCAACCTGATGCCCCCGCTCTTTCTCGTTATCCTGGTCAATGCAAATCGCATCAACCCACAGGATTCGGTCCCGGTCTTCGAATCTTAGGTGCTGTAATGCAGAGTACAAGTTTTCCGTGACTCGTAACGCGCGTTCATTAAGGGTAATTTCGGCGGACTTCCAGGAGCCACCCCAGGTGTAGGACAACGCTTCGTAAGGAACGCCTTCAACTTGATGGAGCCAAGTCTCCCAAAGCTCGCATCGAATAGGGTCGGTGAAGTAGCCCTTGAAAAGACGGACGAGCCGTATAGCGTCTGTAGCGAAATCGATGGGTTGATATTTGTACATGGATGGAGACATCGTTGTAGTAGCAATATTGCGGCTAGGAGGATGAGGACTTGATCCTAAGATGAGATACAGCACGAATTCTTCGTTAAGGATAAATGAGATGTGAGCGGATGATAAGGGGAAGAGCCGTCCTTTGGGGAACATGCTGGGCCCAATTCAAGCCCAAGGCGGTGTAGCCGTGGCTGAGAGCGTGGCTATGCCGGGAAGGCAGGCAGCCAATCGCTGAAAAGACGACTGGGCTTGGCAACGAAGGGGCAGACAAAGATTATTCACAAAAGCTCGTTGTGGCAACGCTCCTGTCCTAGAATCATTATGCATGTCAACCAAGGAGGATCTGACGCCGAAGTCTGCCTCGACTCGGTTCTGGATCCGCCAGGTTGTGGCCATGAACCATGCTATTCTTACTGAACCCTAGACACTTTGACCACTTCATAGTGCCGAGTATCCGTCTCTACCAGAATATAAAGCTGTCGTCCTCCATGCATCCCTCCGTCTTATCCACCTGCATTCTTTAGTTGTCTCACTTGCTGTTCCATCATCGACATCCTTTGTGAACACCATGAAAAGTAAGAAGGCCAGGTCTAACGCACGTCGACGAGACATTCTCTGTCTGGCAGGATGGGACCCGAGAATCTATCCCAGGATCTCTCACGCATTGCCCAGTTTACTGGAGAGCGCAAGAGAAAGAGCCTCTCGATGATTTTTAGGCATGCATAAGTATGTAAACATCTACGTAGCGCATTACTTCCTATTTCTGATATTTTCTTATAGGGAAACGAACAAAGGGGTGCGGCCTCGATCAGACCTGGACAATTGAGTCCGGCGCTTTTACATGAGATACTTGAACTTCGAGCGAACCTCAAGCCTTACCTCGGGTATGATGGAGACCGCCACGAAATAATCTTACCGGAAAGTCCCCCCAAGTATTGTCGACAGTATCCACGAAGCATTCCTTGAGAAAACATGGTACATAAAAAGTTTCACTGTCTGAACCGCAAATACGTCGTGGGAAGATCTGGTTTATCCCTAGTTTTATTATCCTCCCAAAGCATGAAAGCAAGCTTCCAGAGGCCCTGGGAGATATAAGGGCTTTCTCTGAAGTGAATGAGAGCGAGAAGATGGGGGATTCTGAGGGAGTAGGTGAGTTCCAACTTGTCAGAGAAGAGGGTGCAAGTACAGAGTGAAAGTGTCGCAGAATAGGGGTCACGTGATTAGTCATCAAGCACCTGTAGGCACCCGCAAGAACGTTGTTCCGGGGCTCCCGTACTATATGTAGAGCTCTCTAGCCACTGCTCTCTAGAGCCTGAACTATCCATGACAATTTACACTTCTCACACCTTATGCAACCTTTTCTCGCGATCAGCCTAACTGTGACAGAAAGGCAGAAGAAAGAGCCTAGCAGGTAGTTCGCAGTATAGATGACCATTAACGCCTGCCTCTCTATAACATACTCGGGGGCGAAGACCCCCTATATATACACAAACCAGACCCTCACTGGTGGGGCGCTGGGGCCTCGAAAGGGGGTCGCACCTTGGCACCTGACACACCTCATTAACTTGACCTATGGAGCGCGAAAGGGATGGGAAGGGAAGCAGGGACGGCGGAAAGGGAGCAAGTGCAGACCGCTGAAGTCCAAAACGGAAAGGAAATTAGGGACAAAGGATTTCCATTACGTCTCAGTTACTATAACCTGTTGAGAGATTCCGTGGGTGATCTTGCCTTCCCTTCTTCAAACACTAACGATTGGTAAGTGTCAGGGTGACTGAAACTGTGACAGGAAACAGCGTTCACAGAGCTGAGAACACTCTCTACAAGGATCTTGTACCAGCATCAGTCCAGACGCATTCCGCAACGTGTTGTCTGTTTGGACGACAAAGCAAAAATAAAGATGACACAAGCCGGAATGGTTCGGGCGGCGGCATTGCTGTGCCAGCGGCCCCGGCGTATTAATGATCCTGAGCCGCCCCGAACTTGCTATGGTAGCGACGGCCGTCCGCGAATGGGAGTCATGGCGTACGGCTCTGACAGGGTTTCGTAACAAAAGAACAAAGAGCTGAACCGCCTAGGCCTTTAGGAGAAACCCAAACCAGCCAATGATACATATGTATTTAAACCCCTCTACTACACGGCGATGTCTCCAATTAGTGTTTTCAATCTTAGCGTCGAGAAGATATGATATACTACCTACAATCCGCAATGAGTGACTCTGCCAATACAACAAAGGGTCAGGAGACCCCGTCGAAAGGCCACAAGAAGGGCTACCGAGTGTTGAGACCGAAAAGGAGTCACCGGCTGAGGTCGAGACGCAAATTCTATGTATTGCTAAGACGCGATATCCAGACCACGATAGAGCAGCTGTAGCGCTAGCACCGGTATTCGGCTTCGGATCCGAGCTTGTCACCGGCCAACGGGCTCGAGGACTGTTCAGGCAGACGGCATTTCTCGAGGCATTCTCCGAGTTTGCAGACTCGCGTCTAGAAGGGAGATGTGATGTTCCAGTGGCAGACTGGTTTGAAGTGATGAAGATCCTTGGCGCTCATGATGGGGACTCGGAATTACCATCAAGGGCTTCCAAGGGATAATCCTGTAATGTCAACGAATACTATGCCCGATTTCTCACCCGCCGTAATGCACGACATTCGGCATCCAGCCAAGTCTACCATCTGATCTACTGGATCAAAAGGGCTGATATGGAAGATGGCTATTGGGTGGTATTCCATGCTTTGATGCACCTGCAATTCGAGGCCATGCGGGACTATCGCCGTCATGCACCTTTCAAGCAGCGAATTAGCCATGTGTTGGTAGGATAGTTTGCCGCTCGCTGCTGCGGGTCAAATGGTGAAAGGATCGCTTATCCCATAGTCAAACATCACATATTCAAGAATTATGCGTAGATAAATGGTACTTTGTTAGATCGGATAAGTGGTTCCGATAGTGACTCCTTAGTACACTTGTTGTGCACCATACCACCACAAGACTCGCAGGAGTATGAGTCATTCTCCTTAATAAGTTAAGCCATTCGCAAGAACCATCCGATCTTACTTCGGATAATGTTGCACGAGGGAATGTAGCCGAGCCATGTAGGGAGTCAAGCCGGAGTTAAGATCGCATAGATGCACTAATCGATTGAAAGACGAGCCGCCGAACTCTTGTATCAACATGACAGGGCACTGCTGGAAGTCAGGATAATGAGCGTGTTGAGTAGGGTTCTAACTAACTGTTTTTCTAGGTGGCAGAGGCCTGTTTTATATATACACAACACTGACAAGAGACATGTCACTGTACCCGTAGCTAGACCTTGACCCTCACTTCAACAGGCATCACAGAAAATATTCTGCTTCGTTCGAGGTACGTAAGTCCCGCAATCCGCAATGCTTATCCTTATCCAACCTCGTCACAATGCAACTCTTCCCCGTCTGACTTGCATCGATCCCTGTCCCCTGTCCCTTGTCCCCGTTTCTCGGGAAGCCAGACGACACCGCCAATTATACCCTGGCATACTAAACCACTAAGAGTTACAATGGGTGGGGGGGTCGCGGGCCCTCTGGCTTAGCGAGACCGATCGCCATCGCCATCGGCATTCGCATTGCGTTATAGCTCGGTCTTCGAGGTTCGCGCTCGGCTCCGCCTTATTTCCATCTTACTAGCTTTCCCCAGATACATATTTAAGCATTTTCCCGTCCGCAGTCGAACCACCTCATTCGGGAAAGCTAGTTCCATCATGAAAGGGCTGTGGCACATGCCGTCATCGGTTTTCCGCGACCGAGTGCATTGGCCCCGAGATCGTCATCGAGTGTTTGCCATCTTCACACAATAGCAGGTAGAAGAAGCACAATAGAACGGGCCGTTGCTCAATTGAGTTTGTGCCAAGGGCCCTAGCATTTGATATTCAGTTCCAGTCATCGTCATCCTAGCCTGGGTGACTGGAACGCGGCAGCTTGCTTTTCTACTTAATCCTACTACCCCGAAACGTCTCCGATCGTGATCCTCCAATTCAATTCCGAAGTACTCCATCAGGATTAGGAATATTGCCAGCGGGAAAGAAACCCAGCCGGATACCAATCGGATTCCACATCATGACGACACGCGACTCGGGTGGGGACGAGTGTCTGCGTGACCCAGAACGCAATGCAGCCCTGGACGTTGAAAAGGCGCCGAAGGACCCATCTGTCAGCGACAACAACGGCGACGCGGCCGCCGAATCCGCGCCGACTCCTCCCGATGAGGCGGAGCCCGAAGCGCAGCGGACTCCGCTTGAGACGAACTTGATCGTGGCGGCCCTCTGCTTGGCCCTCTTCCTCGCCGCCCTCGACATGACCATCATCACGACAGCGCTACCCACCATCACCGGGGAGTTCGGGTCACCACTGGGCTACACGTGGATCGGCAGCGCGTACCTGCTGGCCAACGCCGTCTCGGTCCCCTCCTGGGGCAAGATCAGCGACATCTGGGGGCGCAAGCCCATCCTGCTGGCAGCCGTGGCCAACTTCTGGATCGGGTCGCTGCTCTGCGCCGTGAGCGTCAACATGGGGATGCTGATCGCGGCGCGCGCGATACAGGGGGTCGGCGCCGGCGGCATCGTGGTCCTCGTGAACATCAGCATCAGCGACCTGTTCTCCCTGCGCCGGCGCGGCATCTACTACGGTATCATGGGCATGGTGTGGGCTGTCGCGTCGGCAATCGGGCCTATCCTCGGCGGCGTGTTCACGAGCCAGGTGACCTGGCGGTGGTGCTTCTACGTGAACCTGCCGATCTCGGGCGTGAGCTTCGCGGTCCTGGTGTTCGTGCTGAAGTTGCACAACCCCAAGACGCCCGTGAGACAGGGCTTAGCCGCCGTCGACTGGACGGGGAGTGCGCTGATCATCGGTGGAACGCTGATGTTCCTATTCGGTCTCGAGTTCGGCGGTATCACCTACCCGTGGAACTCGCCCACCACGATCTGCCTGATCGTCTTCGGCGCTCTCGTCATCGTGCTCTTCTACTTGTTCGAGAAGAAATTCGCCGAGTTTCCGATTATACCGGCACGGCTATTCACGCCCTGGCAGAACATCCTCGCCTTCCTCATTTGCTTCTCCCACGGCATGGTGTTCATCTCGGGCAGCTACTGGCTGCCGCTCTATTTCCAGGCTGTTCTCGGCGCCTCGTCCCTGCTCTCTGGAGTCTACTTGCTGCCATTTGCCCTTTCGCTTTCGATCGTCTCGGCCCTCACTGGTGTCTACATCAAGAAATCGGGCAAGTACTTGCCGGCCATCGTCTTCGGCATGTTCGTGTTAACCTTGGGTTTCGGGCTGTTCATCGACCTCGGAGCACGAGCCAATTTCGCCAAGGTCGTCGTGTACCAGCTCATTGCAGGCGTCGGCGTGGGTCCGAATTTCCAAGGCCCCTTGGTCGCGCTGCAGTCGCGAGTCGAGCGCCGCGATGTCGCTTCCGCCACGTCCACCTTCGGTTTCGTCCGCCAGCTCTCGACCTCCATCTCCGTGGTGATCGGCGGCGTCATCTTCCAAAATTCCATGGAGAAACAATATCCGTCGCTCCTCGCCGCGCTAGGTCCCGAAATCGCAAATCGACTGTCTGGCGGCAACGCGTCGGGAAACGTTGGTTTAGTCGCATCATTACCCGGAGACCAGGGCGATATTGCGAAGGCTGCATATTGGCACGCCCTGCGTAACGTATACATATTCGCTACTGCTGTGGCGGGGGTAGGTCTCCTTGTGAGCCCTCTCATAGGCTCCAACGTGCTCAGCAAGGAGCACAAGGAGTACAAGACTGGCCTGGATAGCCTCCGGAGGGAGGACGATCAGCCCGTGGGAGACAAAGCGGCCAACTAGAGTTACTAAAATTAGAGTTTGTGTTAACTTGCATAGTACTACATCGATGCATATACAAGGACAGATATATATATGTATAAATATTTCTTCATAATTCCGAGCATCATCTCGCCTACAGTATCTTGTAACTTGAGTAACATCGTTGCCATCTACCCCAGTCTTCTCTGGTTCCTGTTTCACAATGAAAATAACTTCGGTTGGGTATCGTTACGTTGCCAGTTTGTAAGTCGTTGTCCATATTAGCACGAGCATCGAACATGATTCAAATAAGATATATTCATGAACCCCGTCCACTAGAATCTTTTCCCTGAGCGATCTATGGACATCCCAATCAACCCATCGTACTACTTCCTTCTCCCCTCCGGCTCCTGCCCTTCTCCCGCCCGAGATCCTCCACAAACGCGTGCCTAACGTTTGTACCCGCCCTCCTCGAACCAGTCCTCCTAGCCAGGCGCACCAGCAGCGGGCACCGGCCTGCCGGCGAGCCGATACGCCATCTCGCCCGTCTCGCGACAGAGTGCGTCACGCTGCGCGTCGACGAGGCAGACGAAGGGCAGCAGTCTCCGCGCCACGCGTACCGCGGCGACAGCAAACGGTCCCGGCGGTCCTGGGCCGCGGGCACGTTACCCCAGTCGAGGAAGGGGCCGGTGGCGGCGACGGAGTCGTAATCGTCGTACATGGCCTACAGCCCCTGCCCGTCTTCCCTGGGCTACGGGCGGTCCGCGTACTTCCGGTACGGCGGCGACGAGAAAGTCCACCGCGAGTAGTAGGCGACGACGGCCCTGACAAGAACCCCGCGCGCACACGCGAGCAGCAGCGACGACGGCGCCGCGAGCGCCGCCACGTCGCGCAACGCCGTCGGGAACCGGTAAGCCAGCGCCTTGCGGTAGCTAAACGCCGCGACGAGCGTACTCGTGCGCCGCGCCCACGCCGCACATAACGCGTCGCCGACCTCGGCGTCGCCGGCCGCGAAGCTGCCGCCATGCGCGTCGAGGTAGAGCGGGAGCAGCTCTTTGCTGCCTGGACCGTGGGACCGTCCCAGACCGCCCTCTCCCTTTAAGTTTTCGTGCCATTCCCCTGCCCCCCCGGGACCCCTGCTCTGCGTGGCGGGTGGCTGCATGAAGATGCGGACCTTGATGGCCGCACCATATGCGTAGTGGCGCCTGAACGTCAGGCGCGTCTCGGGCGGTGCCGGCCAGACGAAGCGCAATAGTCCGAGGCCGACGGGCACGGCTGTCTTCAGGGGCCAGAACCTGCAGAAGTGGGGAGCGGCGGTCAGGAAGAGGTGGTAGGCCGCGTGGTGAAATCTTGGGCCTCTTGCCCCGACCTCGGTGGCTCGAAGCGGCCGGCGGCGCCCGTTGACCGTCGCATAACTGGAGGTCGGCTTGGTCGCTTCCTACTTACTCGGTGATTACAATATAGCCCGTCCTATAGCAAGGAGGGAACGCTAAAGCTGTGCGCCTAGAGCGCTGCCGACTCCAGTCCGACTTCAATGGTTAGTAGACTGTCATTATCAATAACTGCATCCCCTAGTTAGTCTAGGAGCAGCTCGGTGCTCGTTAGTGGGTGGCTTTAGCGTGTTCATTCACGGCCGTCTAGACCTCTAAGACAGCCAAACGGTCACGCCCCATCCTAAGTAGGTATTTCATTACCTAAAGACCTGATCGATCGTACAACATGCACTATCACATACAGACTTGGCCAAAAACTCCACTTCGGGGAGGTACATCAAGCTTTAAATGTCATAGAGAACCGGTTTAACCGCTTTAGCTTTAGCTTTAGTTCCTGGATCAAGCCTGGGAATAGCGGGGCAGGTGGGTGGCATCGAATTTGCAACTAGACAAAAATCGCACCATCAGTTACAAATGCATGGCTTACTACCATGACGTCTTGATATTTCGACCGGAACTTTTGACTGCTGAGAGTTTTCCGGGCTATTAATTATTGCAACCGCTTTGAGTTTAACAAACCTCCCTATATCCAGATATATGGTTAAGTGAACTATACAGGTATATAAAGGCTGGACCTATGACCGTCCGCTAAAAGTTGCAATTTATTCTGCGACCCGCATACGGGGGAAATGCAGCCACCCGCCAGCTAGCGTTACGGGCGGAATGGTAGTTGTACAGACTTCAGGAAAACTACCAGCGTCGACCCCCTTCTAGCAGACCACTGTGACGAGACGACATCGGATATAGCGTTGACGTGCGACACAGCGGACGGACAGCAACTCCACGCCACCTTAAGTGCGACAACACCTGCAAGCCCAGCGTCGAGTACTGTTGAAACGAATGTTTCTTACAAAGAAATTACGGCTCAGTACGCTCCGGCATTGCAGCAGGGTCCTAGTATACTCGATGCGAGAGTTATGCAATACAGGGCCACTTCTACACAACCTCCATAACAGTTAGAAGGACACCCGTTCGCCGGGGCAACTTACTTGAGGAGCCGTAGGTTTGTTAGCAAGGCGCAATCAAGAATGAGCAAATCCGAAGCAGGGCAATACGACCAAACCAGCGTCTGATTCCTCCCATGTTAATAAACGCACAGAATCCTGATGAAAATGGAGATACCGTGCTTGTCTGGGAAAAGCACGGTATGGGTTGTGGTGGAATACAAGCCTTAGTCTAGTGGTCGAGTGCTGGGGATGCGCTGACGTTATTCGACTTTGCATAGAGTACGTGTGGACGTGTCTCTGGGAATGGAAGCCGTAGATAGGTACGGTATGAACATGCTACTTCGGACAGCTAAATGAAACGACCGCAATTCGAATTCCGCGTGGCCTTATTTGTGAGTTTTCTTGGGCGGCTATCATCCTTCCCGAACAGGCCTTCCGCATCATGTCCACTGCATGTTCTCATACGATGACTTAGCCCAATCTCTTCAAAAGCACAAGATGCACCAATATCCTCAGTAGCCTCACTGAGGAGCCTGGACACTCTGGTACTCCTCGTATGCGAGGACGCCCCAACGAGTGCATACCGCCAAGCGCCCAGGCACGCCATTCTAGATCAGACCAACCTTCCGCCATATCCAGAACGCCACCGTAACGAGCTCGCCCAGGACAATGCCGATACCGATGAGGAGGGTGAACACGACAATCAAGCCCAGGGCGCCGAACAACAGATAGAGCGCCAGGTAGCAGAGCTTCTGCATAGCCACCAGCACGGGGCTCAGGGAACGTTGGTCCGGGCGCAGCGCTTCGGCGGCGCATCTTGGCCGAGTCCCGGCCGCGGGTTCTTGGAGCCGCATTCCCTCTGTCGACGCGGCAGCAGCCTTGCCCTGTCCGTCTCCGAGGTCTGGATGGTATCGCGGTGGTTGTTGCGCTTCGATGTCGAAGTCCTCGGGGTTTCCAAGTAGCGGCGACTGTTGAGATGACGAGTTATCGTAAGGTAGACAAGTCGTGTCGTCAACCTCCGCATACTCGGGTTGCACCAGCCGCCCCTCGATAGGCTCATTGATCGCCATGCTTTCCCCTGCACTCTGCGAAGCTGTCGAGACAGGAGAGGATGGTGACACTGAATACGGTGGTGCAGTCGAAGTGGTGAGGAAGTGCCAGAAACGTGTTGATAGGATAAAGAAATCCGACGAGTCGAGGGAAAGCCACTTGCTCCTATCTACTATGGTATCGTATATTCGGAATTTCACGGCATGCTGTCTTGTTTGATGGTGACCCGAGAAGCCGTGGGAACGATCGAGCCGTAAGACTGGCGAGGGCCTTTAATGCGCACTTAAGGTTTGTCCTTAAGGTTTACCGCGCAAAAATTAACATCTGCTGAGTCACATTGTCTGGCCCTGCCAAACCGTGGAACCAGCGGGCATGAGGTTCATCAGGGTCGAAGCTTGTCGGCAACCACGCATTCGGCTTCAGAGTAAGGCTCTACGGGACTGAGATATATAATCTATCCTAACCGTGAAAACCATTGATCAGTCATCGTGTTCGAAGATGCTGGGTATAGAATCTATCGTTCAAATTATATCGTCTAATGATTTTCTGTGTATTTGGCTCGGCCTGGAAAACAAGGCTTGAACCGAGACTACATCGCATCTACTATGGTAGCTGAGCGCGGAGAGTGGCAATGGGATGCCCCGGCCCCCTCCTGCATGCGTGTGTGCCTAATCTAATCCCAAGTGGAAGCGAGGGATCCAAGCAGGCACCCTTGGCGATTGGCAGTATCCGTTTAAGCCGCTTATAGGAATTCATAGTCCACTGATCAGCCTGGGCTGAACGGCTAGATGATAGTGTGGTACAGCCTCCCCCCCTTCATTGGTGGTAAACTGGGAACGGAAACGACATTGAAAGCCTCACAAGGAGCCCTTGCATGTCCTGTAATTTTGACGATAGATGTACTTGGAAAAATTCGCATTCGGCAGTGAATACATGCGACTACATGGATGGTGGATTAAAAGATCGTAACTATCGGTTAAAGGCTGTGCGGAAGAACTTTAGTTGATGCGAGATGGTTTTGGTCGACTGGACGCCCGTAGAAATAGTTTTGGCAGTGTTCCATATTAGACATTTAAAGCCATCTGCTTTCCCCGTCCCTTTCGTCGCTTGTCTGTAGGCAACAAGAAAGTACCAGTAGCCAGCAGCGGCCACACGATGATAGAGATTGATAGTCTTCCATCCAGCTGTACCTACAAAGCACGAACTACGAGGCGTAAAAGAAGGCCTCGTTGTGGCACGACTGAACCTCCTATTCGGAGTCGCCTGGATCTTCGGCAGCGGCATCAGTGTCAATCATGAGTAAAGCCTTTCGTAATTCGGGGAAAATGCAGTATGCGTTCGCTAGCTCGATAACCTCTTGGAGTGCTTTTACCCATTTGCCGTCATCCAGAGCCTTGAGTTTATGCCTTTGGTCATTTGTGAGCTTTCCGACGGCCCATACGAAGTTGGCATCATACTCGAACGCGCTACTGCGAACCTCGTGTCCGATGCGCGATCCTTCAGTTTGAAGCACTGCCATCAATATCTCACGCATGACGGTCAAGATGTGTGATCGATTAGGAAATGAGTGGTGATTCTCCATATACCCTCGAAGACGCTCCAACAGCTTTCCAATCTTGAAGGACACCTCGATTCCGAGACTTTTCTGACGTCGTTCGGACACGTTATCGTATTTTCCATGCCATCCGAGGTCTTTCTCCGTGGTCTCCAGCAGCTTCGAATAGTCTGCTGGCTTCTCACTAGGTTCCGAAGCCGCCTCTTCGTCGTTCAGGTCGATGACATTACCACGAAGATTACCGTCATTTCCCGCGTTCGAAGAGCGTGTCTCCTGGGGAACTTGAAGCTCAGCAGGCGACTTAGCTGGCCTAGGACATCTTGGGGTTGTCCTAGGGCTCTTGATCATGTGTAACGGGGCGCCATTAACGGCGAATTCTTCAGACCCTTCACGTTGGAGATTGGAAGCTGGCTCATCGCGGGGCGGGCTCGTAGACCGCGTTTGTTCTCGACTCTCTGAAGGCTGAGTTGAAGCCGGACCCTGGGCTTGGTCAGTTGCGGAAGCAGATGGCGTCCCTGGGGTCTTTTGAGCCGAAACCTGGGAATGAGTTGCCTGAGGTTGAGAAGCTGCAGGTTGAGGCTGAGGAGCTATTTGTTGGGATTGAGGAGCTGGCGGCTGAGCTTGAGGGCCCAACGGCTGAACCTGAGGACCTGTTGGCCGAGCCTGAGGGCCTGTTGCTTGAACTTGAGGACCCGTGGGCGGAACAGAGTTTCTTAGCACAGAGTTGGGAGGTGGGTGTTGCTGAATGTTCTGTGGACGGGGCCTGAACTCCTCATTACGGCGGGCGACAAGCAGGTCGATATCTTGGGCAATAACAGGATCCCGCATAGCAGCTTTGACGATCAGGTGAATCAGATCGATCGGACAGCGGAGATCATAATCAATGATGGAAAGCTTATGATAGAGTTTTGTTATGGCCTCCGGCGGCTGATAATATCCGCCGTACTGTGGTGTCTGGGGTGTCTGGACGTTGGGGGGGTACTGAGGCGGCGCCGGGGGAGGCGGCACGCCCCAAGCCGCCATGGGCCTACCCACGAAGAAAGACATATGGGGGATCTCACAGTTTATAACAGGTTCTGGGTAAGACCGTATGTCTCTTCCTATGATACCCGGGATATCAAATACCCGACATGTGTGCATAGGTAGGTAGTAACGGAAATAGACAGGTGAGTAAATACTTACAAGGTTTGAAGAAATTTGGCAACAGGCGGTTGGTGAAATTGCTATGTCTGCCAGACGTTGGGCCGCCATTCCTATCACGGCTAGCTCGGGAAGGCCCGCGGAGATCATCCATTTTCAACGTGGATAGACCGGCAGTTACGAGGTCCCTGATTGGTGCACCAGGGCTCGATGGTCGCAAATATGGTAAAAGCGTGACGTCTGAGGCTTTCGCTCCTCCAAAGTGGGGGAAGCTAAACTCTTCCAGTTTTAAATAACTCCGTTAACAATCCGAACAAAGCAACGCCTTCTAATATTTAATACGCACGTGGACCGGACAGCTTAACCAGACCACTACGCGTTTGAGGCGGAGGAAACATTCAGTTTTTCGCCCTATTATTGCAAAATATGTCCGAGAGATACCGCCCTCTGAGGCGTTACCATCTTTTCCCGAACCGTTCTCGTTGATAACCTCCAATTGGCGTAGCTGGCTTCAGGTTGTTCCCCCTCTCCCCACTTCTTCAGCATAGACCCTTATTTTTTGTTGAAGTGAGGGTCACGGTCTGGCTAACCAATACAGTGATGTGTCTCTTGTCAGTATTGCGCATCTATAGCAGGTCTCTGCCGCATAGATAAGCAGGTAGTTAGAACCTTAATATACACGCTTATTGTCCTGTTCTGCAAATTTGAGGTGCCATAGACATTAGAGCTCGCTATGCTTATTCTTGCAAATTCCGTAGCCTTGCGATGAAGGACGGGCCATCCTGCTGCTGAGCCTGCGCCGCCACGGTGGGCTGCTCAGACCAGTCCATTACGTACTGATGCTCAAAGACGCCGACCTGTCTCATTTAGCTGTTGTGTCGCCTACTGCGCACCCAGAAACGGAGCCGGCCATAGAAGGACACCAGCCCTTCCTATATTCCCAAGAAGTGACTGCTGAGACCAGCATTGTCATCCTAAAGAACCGTGCTCCATAAGCATACGTTGAACTCGTTGGTGTATGTGGAATCTCGCGTCTTCTCTGTCTTAGTATTTAACTTATAAAACGGTAAAACCTACCAATTGGTACAGGTTAGAATGGCGGCAGGGATCCAGCAAAAATGACTCATATGAGTATCTTGACCACCACACATATCTCAGTCGATATAATAGCCTAGATCTTCCATCGAGACAACATTTCCAACGGCTTAGGACCACGAACTAGTCGTACCGAAGCTATCACCGAACAGTCGATGGGAATTTTAGTATTTAATAGTAAATAAAAGACCAGGCCGGAGACACGGTCAGGCACAAGCTCTCTGAGTAGGCCGTGTGATGGAAATTCTACTAGCATGGATGATACAGATATAGATTGGAACCCTGTGGCATCCAAACCGGCAGCCGATAAATAATTATTCACCGACCACCCCTGCCTCCTTCATGCCATCTCTCTTATTATTCGCCGCCTCTTAAACACAACTTAATTCGCAAATTTCAGTATAGCTCCAGACACCCACTTCCAGCACATCTCGTCTGTCTGTGGCCGGGGCTTCACGGTCTCTTCACCGCACCCGGCGCCGCCAAATACGTCTCCACGATGTTTCCTTTCAACCCCTTTTAGCCACGGACCGGGCGAGCTACTGGGCATTTGGACAACAATTCAATGCCAAACTCTCCCTGGGGCTCCCCGTGCGTCGCCGCCGATCCCCGGCCAAATCTGCCGGTACCCGCCAGGACATCGAGATGACGGATCTTTCACCGTCGCCGACCCAGATGCTATGGATGTTGACCTTGCTGAGGGTCGCGTCGATATAATGGTTGTCGACGGCTGATGAGTCGGCCTTCCATGATTCGTCCTTCTGAATGGAACGTCGTGATGCAAGGTGGCGGTAGTCGAAGGGGAACTGGGTTGGATGTGCTCGATGGTAGTAGAAGTGTCGGCGGTCGGATGATTCGTACGGTGATGTAAACCACCAAACATGGTTGGACAAATGCCGTATGCCTTCTTACATGTATCATAAATATACTGTAATGTATTCGGTATTTCCGTTTTCCACATTTGAACCATCTTTCTTAAGGCAACGCAAGCCCTCAAATAAGTACATCTTACTCTAAGCTTCTAACAGCAAAACCATGCTATGATCATACCTTGCAATCATCAAGGTGATCTTTTGACATCTGAAATTTATGAGTGCGCCTTCATCTAGAAGTTACGTTCTTAATAATTGCGTTCAGGCTTTCAAATACTTCGGTTAATTATAATAGCATTCCCTGCCCTTAGGTGGGGATCAAGGCTACGGACTTCGAAAGGAGCAGACGGAGGATATTTCTAAATAGTTTGCAGTAGCGGGCAAGGCCTGGGCGTTTGCTATCTTGATGCAGTTCACTGAATGCAGCTTTTCGTAAAATCATGATCCCCAGGGGCATTCGATGGTCATGCAAACTTACCTCCACTTATACGAAGAAGACACCGGTAAATGCAAGGCCTCTGTCGTATAACTTTTCTAGCTTACATTTGCAGCGGCGTGCCTGTACTCTCAGTACGTAATCCGACCCCCATCTTCACCGAGTTGCGATGATGGGCTACTCTATGCTCGGGGGTTCCCTTGCTTGAGTGGAACCCACACTCATACGATTGCCTATTTCGGTAACTTACACCATGGGCCCTTCAAAGTTACGGATGGAAGCACTGGCAACCACGATCGCCTGTAGCAGTAGATGAGAGTATTGACACAAGTGCCTGGGTAGAATTACGAAGAACCCCAAACTCATTTGCATCACAATAACGAATCGGAGAAGCTTCCCCTCAAAATTGGCGGACATAGTACCAGGTACATACCTAGACAGGCCTCCTGAAGACTTGAATTATTTGCCGTCTCTGTTTGTCAATGGCGGCTAAATCGCCAGACGGCCCACCGATAACCTCGTGTCTTCCTTTCTTTCACCATGCACATTGTCCTCGCTGACCATTCTAATCTGGATTGCGATAAAGAGCAGAGCGTCGGCCCCAGACAATTTGATGTCGTTCGATTGGGACGGGAAACAATGACGTAGTGTCAAGTGTGAGCATCTAAACCCACCGGACACGAGAGGCTTTTATAACAAGTTGAAGATGCTCCCTCTCCCCGAGCCTCAAATCTGGGCCCGGCCGGGCCTAGACGGCCTTCCACGCCGGGTCCCGGACGACCGGTAATACGGCAAAAGGACATGGAATCGCATACTCCGAGATACGTTTGGCTTCGGTTACGGGCTACGAGGTCCATAGACCGTACCTGCTTATTACGCCCAACGTTCCCGGATAGCCCACGAAACCGAAATGGCCACGACGCCCTCGGTTCCCTAGCTGCTTTCTTATCTCTTCCTCGTCCTTCCCAGCCAAGCCATCACCGATATTTCCCGACATGCCATCTCTCCCAACGACGCTCCTCCTCAGCGTCCTAACGCTGCCCCTCGTGGC
>QJNV01000012.1:273590-387752 GCA_004155935.1 Monosporascus sp. GIB2 | reverse complement strand
AATTTTGCATATAAAAAGCATGGGAGTATACATACTAGCTGTTTATGGGAATCTTGTCGGACGGTGGAGGTAACTAACAAAGAATACCCCTGTGAGTTGTATACGTCGATCATCGCGGGAGGCGGTAGTTGGTTTGCGGAAAGAAATGCGATCGGGAAGGAGGAAACGGCCGCTGCAACAGAGTGCGCCAAGCCTCTGGAGCCTTCGGCCTTCCGAACGAACCAATGATATTGCCCGTCTGCGACCCATATGCGGGGCTCACCTTTTAATCTTCATCACAGGTTTGAAGGAGACGGGCTAAGATGTTGGGAATAGGTAGCAACGTTCAAGTTACAGATCTTTTTGTGCTATGTCATTACGTATACCACGACAAGCCCAAGCTATACCGCGCTGTCTAATAAACATGAAACAGTGCGCGAAACTATCGTCCCAACCATAACTCCGACTTTTCCATTGTAAGCCGTAGACCACGGATTCAGAATCACATCCGAATTCGGATATAGCGGGTCGCCTCACGGCTTTTGGCCGTAAACCACGTGACTTCAATGTCCGTCAGTCTTCCAAGGTATGAGAGGCGTCGCGAATGTCCGCGGCGTGGTTGGGTGGAGGCAGGCTGTAACTTACAAGTCATACTGCGCATGGATGCTCCGATTTTTCAGCTCCTTACGGACCTTGCTGGTCAAGACGAGCAGTTCCTCCTGCTGCCAGCCGAGCACGTCGCAAAATAGCCGCAGCGAGAAGCCCTCAAGGCCCTGCAGGACCTGTGACAGATTGTACATACCAATCTCCTTCATCCTCGGGTCCCTCGGCCAAGGCCCGATCGGAAACCTGAACCTGTGGTGGGTCACGTTCTTGAAGCCGGCCTCCTTGACCCGCTTCTCCAGCGAGACGCCGGGGCACGGGTCCCGGCCGGTCTTACGCGCGGCTTCCAGGAGCAGGTTGATCCACTTCATGGTGTCGTGGGACTCGGTCAGCGAGCCGTCCTCAGAGTAGTACTGCAGATCGAAGTCTTGGAATTCAGCCCAGCCGCCTGGAGTCAGATTTCTGAGTTACTCTGAGAGTCAGTCTTGAAGCCCTTTGCTTTAGGCTTAGATGACTGTGATGTTGCAGTTGGAGACGAACTCAAAGATGCTCTGCACGAGCTTGGGCCAGTCTTTGATACAAGCCGCCATGTAGCGACAAAATATAAAGTCGAACGGAATGTTGTACAGCCATGGGCTTTCTATGTCGTCGATCTCAAACTTCACGTTGGGAGGAACCCTAACATGCCAGGTCAGCTCACCGAGCCCATAGGATCCAGGCAGAGGTTGGCGAGGGGCGCACCAGGTTGGTTGAACGGCGCTCAAGTCATTTGCCAAAATCTGCCATGCAGTTAGTATCATTATAGGAGGTGGAGGTTCTTCCCACCAAGGTAGAGAAGGCGGCTGTCATCCCTCCGCGTTTGGAAATTCGTCACCCATGCACATTGCCCCTGTAGGTATGTCAGATGAAGAGTGCAGCCACAGGAGAGTCACCGGCGCTCGTACAGATGCCTGTTCCGGTACCAACGTCAAGAATGCGGTGGAGCTTTTCCCCTTCGATCGGAGCAAGGTACAGCTTCTCGCCGATTCCCTTGAACATGAGGGCGTGCGTTAAGTCAAGCCGGTCAAGCTCGGGCTTCGCAGAGAAGACAGTCAACATGTGGTCCAAATCCGACCTTCCGGATGGCATAATTGGTACGGACCTCGTCATTAGGCAGACAGTATACTACAGCTCTGGTCAGTAGCGCAACGCTGGTAAGAAAGAAGGCTGGGTCCACGAACCGCCAGACCGAAAGGCATGGTATCGACGACCACGTTCGACCGGATAATTGACGACGCTAGACGTCAAAGATGTCGTGAACGTCGAGCTTTACCGTATCACCGGTTCGTTAGCTAAATTGTGGAGCGGCTAGTGAGCCCGTGGTCCCGTACAGTTCATCATCAAGAACGGAGTCGTGGTCGTCCGTCTGTCTCGTCAATGTCAGCCAGAAGATGACATGTCCATGCTTCAAAGGGATGGGCGTACCGCGACGTCGGCCTCTATCTGGGCGGTGCTTTCCGGCATAGTTCTGCCGTTGTTTGCCTCGCTGTGAAGTCCGGAGGAGAGGCCGCTGGTAGGAATACGATTGGATGCAGGACTTTCAGTTCGGGCGAGGGCATTTATGCTTGATTACTATGGTGTTATGGGTAATTTTTAATCACAGGATTCGGTTGCTAGCTAGGAGACACACCCAGCCATCACCTACGCTTGGATGAAGGATTGCAAAAGGGTTGCAATTTTCCGCATGTACCTGCGGTTGACCCATGCAAAAGCTACACACCCTAATTTGGATGGCTTGGCTACTAGCGTGACCCACTGCTCCCTAGCAGTGCGTTAATATTTTTACCTGGCACCATAATAGTTAACGTATCGTATTATCTGGAAAATTTTATAGAAAGCTAATAGCTTCGCGCGGAGTGAAGATAATATTTGATTTTTATAACTTTTTAAATAATTTTAAATATAAAATTCTATTTACTTTATAAAATTTTAATTTTTAAGCCTTTTTATAGTAATATAATAACTTTATTAATTAGCTAAAGTAAATATTATAATAATTATTTTAATATTATAATAACGTAGTAGATAAGTACTCCGGACGTACAAATACTCCGGACGGGTTTTAGCATATTCTGACTATTGAACTTTAATTAATTATTTCTCAACATTAATAATATAAAACGGTTTACAAAAAAAGCGAGAATAAACCTCGCCGTTTAGGCTAAAAAACGAAACCCGAAGTTTAATTATATAATATTTAATTCTATAACGTACTATATTAGTAAGTTGGTTATATAAGTAAGTTAGTTACTTTTTTTACACTTTACAATAATAAATAAAAGTAATTAACTATAAAACCTTATATTAATTTAAATTAAGAGAATTTTTTATCACTAAATATCTTTATATCCTTCTTATAAATACGCGTATTATGCTTAAGTTTATTGCAAATGTTTTATTTTCGTTTTTTTTAGCTTAATTTACGATAATTAGTTTTAACTATTATTAATTATAATCATTTATTATTACGTTTTTTCATAATAATAAAAAGTTATATATTTTATAATTAGTATTTTTTGAAAAGGTTTATTTTTTTTCGATATTAATTAAAAATATAATTCGTTTTACATAATAAGTCGTATTTTTAAAAAACGCATTTTCGTATAAAAAGATTAAGTTAATTTTTGTTAAAAAAGTTTACCGCTTTAATTATTTTTATCAGTTAATTATTTTAATAATTTCTAATATTTTTTTAATAAATAACGTCTTTATTATATCGTTTAAGTAATATTTTTAAAGATTTTCAAAAATAAAAAAATAAAAAAATTAATATATACAAATAGGAAAACTTTCCCTTAAGGAGACATAACCGTATAGACAAAATTGAATAAAATGATAAATTGGTATCTCAATTCCTAAACTTTACTACTCATCCCTCTTGCAGGTTGTCTTGTCCCGCTCTTATCCACGTCGATTCTTTTCGGTATTCTAAAGGGTCTTTGCTACTTGGAATAACCGGGCAAACCATCGCCCGTATTCCTTCTTACAACGTTTCAAAATTTGAACGTCGGTATCCGTTAACCCGCTATTATCTTCCCCTTCCCTTTTTAATGTCGTTAATAGTACCTTTATAATTATTATATTATTTGGTATAAAATTTTATACAAATCGATTACTGCCATTTTCGCGAATAATATCGTATCCGAAAATTAAAAATTGGAAACGATTTATTTAAGAAATATTATTCGGGTCGGAAAAATTATCGATATTTTTCGTTCGTTTAGTAATTTTGCGAAATTTAATTATTTTTAATAAAACGGTTTCGTTAAAAAGCTTGCCAGTACGAATTACCGGTATCGTATATAAATTACGTAATATAATAAGCCTTTAACTTATTAAGCTATAATAATAATAATAATTTGAAAAATTATCATAAAACGATCGAACTGAAAAATTAATAAAAGCTCGCAAAGCCTTTTATACGCACTTAAAGTTTATCCTTAAGGTTTACCGCGTAAAACTTTACATCTTTTAAGTTATATTACGTAATTATGCCAAACCGTAAAACTAGTAGATATAAGGTTTATTAAGGTCGAAACTTATTAGCAATTACATATAAAAAAAAAGGCTTTAGTGGATTAAAATATATAATTTATCTTAAATTGTAAAAATTATTAATTAATTATCATATTTTAAAATACTAAGTATAATATCTATTTTACGAATTATATCGTATAATAATTTTTACGTATTTGGCTTAATTAAAAAAAAATAGCTTCAATTTAATTATATTTTATAAAAATAAAAAACGGGTAATATAAATATAATTAAAAATTTTAACTCGGAAAAATCCCGATTAAAATTAAATTAAATAAATTATACTTTTAAAAAACCGGATTTAATATTATAAGTAATTATAATAATTTTAAATATATCGTTAAAACTAGGTATAAAATCTTTATTTAGTATAAGTAACCTAATATCGTATAAAATTTTTAATATAAAAAAATACGTTTTATTACGAAAAATTAAAATACGTTAAAAAGCTAAAATCGATAAAAACTTAATAAATATATAAAGTATAATAATAACGTTAATTTTATTATAATTATTAAATTTGATCGAATAATAAGATTCGTAATCGTCAATAATTAAAAAAGTATTTTAGAATTTTAAATATACGGTTTTATATAGTTATCGTTTAATTATTTTCAGTTATAATAATATTTAAATACAATAAAAATAAGTTATTATAAAAAGCTTTATAAAATATTTAAGTTTATTAAAGTTATAAATCTTATTTTTTATAATATTTTATTATACAATTATTAGCCGAATAAATTTATGCTATTTACGAAATATGTTTAAATTTTATTTAAAACTATTTAATAATTTATCTTTTAATTTAAACGCGTTTTAATTTTTTTAAAGAAAGTTAAATATTTAATTAATTTTTATACGTTTTTTAACGCGTTATAAAAGTAACAAATTTCTTATACTTTTAATATATTAATAGTAAATAAAAATCGTTTACCTGTTTAAGTTAAAAATTAGTTCGATAATTAATTTTCTTCGATCGGCGCTAATTTTTACAAAATGGAAAAAGTATCGATTCGGAAAGGTTTACTGTTAAATAGGGTTTATAATATAAATAAGGTTATTTCGTATATGAACTAAACTGTTTAAAACTAAGTTTCGGGGTTTTTTTTTCTTTATTTAAACGTTTAAATTTATTTTAACTTCTTTTATAAAACGTTGTATAATATTAATATTTAAAAACAAGCGATTAAAAATAAGGACTTAAAATTATTAAAAAATTAACTAACTTATTTATGTAACTAACTTGCTTATATAATACGTTGTATAAAATCGCAAAATCTACTTTATATAAACGATATATCAATACACTCGTTTATAATATCTATATACCTAAATTGCGAAAATTAACGCCGACTAAAAAAAAAAGCGATTATTGGACGAATTCTTAATTTAAATACGTAATCGCTTTTTTTCTAGCTTTAATATATTAGAATTATAATAAATTTATTACTTATATAATACGTTATAATATATATTAAAATTAATTATTAAGAAGTTTTATACGAAAACTTATAAATATTTTATAAGTAATTCGAATTTATTCGGAAAGGTGTTATAAAATGCGGTATCGTAAAAAAAAATTATAATTTTAATAAAATTAAGTTTTTAATAAGAATTTTAATAATAACTAATATAACTATTATAAATATTATAAAAATAAAGAAATTAAATAAATGTGATAAGAAATCGAATATAATTTCTATGAAATATAGTTAAATTTAAGCTATATTTTTCTAACTAAACTAAATATACAAAAATTATTATACGATATAATTCGTACAGTAAATATTATATCTAATATCTTAAAATACGATAATTAATCGGTAGTTTCTACCGTTTAGGATAAATTATATATTTTAATCCCGTAAAACCTTATTTTATATTTAATTACTAATAAGTTTTAACCTTAATAAATTTTATACCCGTTAGTTAATTCGGTATAGTTATATAATACGATTTAAAAAACGTAAAGTTTTACGTAGTAAACTTTAAAAATAAACCTTAAGTACGTATAAAAGATTTTGCGAATTTTCATTAATTTTATAATTCGATCGTTTTACGATAATTTCTTGAGATATTATTATTATTATAGCTTAATATATTACGTAATTTGTATATATTTCCGGTAATCCATATCGGTAAAGTTTTTACCAAAACCGTTTCGTTTAAAATAGTTAAAATCTCGCAAAATTGCTAAATAAGCGAAAAATATCGATAATTTTATTAACCCGAATAATATTTCCTAATAAAATTGTTTTTAATTTTTAATTTTCGCATACGATATTATTTACGAAAATAATAATAATTAATTTATATAAAATCTTATATTAAATAATATAATTTTTATAAAGATATTATTAGTAAAATTAAAAAGGGAAAAGGAAAATAATAACAAGTTAATAGATATTAACGTTTAAATTTTAAAACGTTATAAGTAGGAAAAGTACGGGCGATAATTTGCCTGGTTGCTCCGAATAGCGAAAACTTTTCAAAATACTGAAAAAAATCGACGTGGATAAGAGCTACAAAAGGGATAAGTAATGAAGCCTAGGAATTAAGATATTAATTTATCATTTTATCTAATTTTGTCTATACGGTTACGTCTTCTTTAGGGAGGCGGATATGATTTATAATAATATAAATTATTAATTTTTAAACCTAAATCTTACTCTCAGTTTTACGTATTATCCTTTACGAAAAAAGAAAAGATCTTTTTACTCATTCGCCGCTAACTTACTTTTATTTAATTAAAAAAATTATTATAAACGTAAACGGCTAAATGATATATAAATAAATATAAAATAAATTTAATATTTCGATTAATATACTCGAATATAAATAAAAGTATCGAAACGTTTCTTTATTTTTAATAGTTAAAAAAGTTATTATTTGATAATGTCAGTAGATGTGTTATACTTAATCTTTAAGTTAGTGTCTTTATTCCTGTTTGACTTTTCTCATTAATAACTAGGGGGAGAGTAGTTATATATAGCTGCTTCTTACTTTGTTCTTATAATCTTAGGGCTACAAATCAAAGCCCTTTCAAAAAATCACCTCAACTATTCATAGATAAATTTTAAAAATATTATACCAATTACGATATTATTATATTTTAACTTTTTAACGGTTTTTTTTCTATTAAAACGCGCTTATTCGTTATATATTAAACAATTTATATAATATTACGTTATTTATACTATTAAAAAGATTTTATCGCCGGTTTTTATAACGCGTTTAAAACTACTATAATAACTGATAATATCTAATTGGAATTTACAAGAACGGAATTTATTTTATTCGATTTTTATTGCGTTTCTTTTAAATTAAAAATTTTAATTATATTTATAGCGATAGTTTCAATATTTACTTTTATTAATTCTACTATTTCTTTATCTGCAAAAATATTTATAAATAGTATCGAAATAATTTAAGGAAAAATATTACTCGTAAATCTTCTTTTAAAAATTATTAATATAATTTACTAATAAAAATAATTTAATCCGTTAATTGTTTATTAAAAAATAACCGAGTATTATTATATAATAAATTTTTTAAGGAAAAAAATACAACTTACTATACGAAACGAGCTACATCCTTAATAAATACTAAAAAATTAAAATTAACCTTGTTCAAAAAGAACAAATCCTTAGTATTAAAAAGTAAAACTTTTATAACTACGAAAGAAGATAATAATAAGTAATCGCGGTTAATAACAGTGGAAAAGAGTTATCAAAAAAAGATTTAAGCGAAAAAACGAAAATGTGATATCTACGATAAGCCCGAATATAATGCGCGCATTTATAAAAGAATTATAAAAACGTTTAATAATAAAAAATCTGATTAATTTAAATTGATTTTCTACGTTATGATTAATTAAATTAAATTTATTTTAATAAAATACTAAAAACGATTCGAAGTTTTTATATATCTAGAGTACTTATATAGTACGTTAATTATATATATAATAGTTAAAATTTCTTTGCCTAAATAATGCGCTTGAAATTATTAAATAACTTAGTTATATTAACGTACTATATAAGCTCGTAAGCTCAATAAGTTACTCAGCTATTTTTAACTACTTATAATAATTAATTTAAATAACTTAATTATAACTTATCTATTTAATTTAAATTGTTTGTATTCTCTATTACTAACCATATATATAGTTCTAAAATAAATGTACGCATTATATTAAGGCTTATTACAGACGTTATATTATTATTATTTTCCTTTTAAATCTTTATATCCCTGATTATCTCTTAATGTACTTAGGTTAATATTACCTTCATTTTAAAAACTATTACAACCGAGCAATAAGAAAAGATTACCGGCCGACTTTCTTATTTATATAAAGGAATATTTTTTTATTTAACTTTAATATATAAAATATAATCGAAATATTATAAGACTTTATTAATAAATACGTTATAATTCTATAAAGTAAAATTATAAAACTTATTACAAGGCACGTATATAAGTGTATTACGGTATTACAAAATTTAGTAAAGCAATAATTCAATCTTACGTATATAAAATTATTAAAATATACGATTATAATAAAAATAGTACTTACTAAATAAAATAAACAATTTTTTAAGCTGGCAAAACGTAGTAGTTAAAAATTATTATTAATATTCAGTATGACTCGTTTGTTATATAAAGGTTAAAGAAAGAAGTAGTAATATAACGTTTATAATAAACCTTAATTTAATATATATATTTATTTTAGTACTATATATATAGTTAGTAATAAAGAATATAATTAATTTAAATAAATAGATATATTATAGTTAAGTTATTAAAATTAATTGTTATAAGGTACTAAAACACATTTAATAAGTTTATTTAGCTTACGAGTTTATATAGTACGTTGTTTAATATAAATTAATCTTAAACTATAAAATATAAATATTTCTATTTATATATTAATATTGATAATTTTTATTCATATAATAAATTTTAACTATATAAGTACGAATTTTTAAAAAAGTCTATATTGTTAAACAGTATGCTTATTTGGTCTTCTTTATAATATAAAATAAAATTTTCATTTATTAATATTATTCTATATTAATAAACTTATTCCTATTATTATTTAAATGCTCACTAAGAAAGAGACAACTGTATAAACAAATTATATATATTAATAAGTTGATCTCTTAATTTTTAAACTTTATTACTCTTGTTATAGCTTTTATTTACGTCGAATTTTATTAATATTTTAAAAGATTTTCGCTATTCGAAGTATCCGGGTAAATTATCGCCTATATTTTTCTAGCTTATAACCTTTTAAATTCTGAATATCGATATCCGTCAACCCATTATTATTTTTTATTTTTCTTTCTAATTTCGCCTTTAACTTTTCTGTAAATTTTGTATTATTCTATAAAAAAATTATAAAAATCGAATACTATTACTTTTGTAGATAATATTATTTTCGAAATTTTAAACTTAAAACCGATTTTTTTTAGAAAATATTAATTCAATAGATAAAACTATTAATATTTTCCATTTATTTAATAACTTGATAAAATTTATTTATTAAATATTACTCTATTACAAAGTATAGATATCGTTTATAAATTTTGTAGCATATTACATTATAATAATAATAATTCGAAAACAATAAGACGGTCGAAGCGTCAAACTGACGAAAACTCGCAAAGCCGTTTATATCTATTTAAGATTTAACCTTAAGGTTTGCCCTTAAGATTTACTCTGTAAAGCTAATATCTCTTAAGTTATATTTTATAACTATGCCGAACCAGCTAACGGGTATAAGATTTATAAGGGTCGAAGCTTATTAGCAACTACGTATCAACAATTAAGGCTTTACGAGATTAAAGTATATATTTTATCTTATATCGAAAAAATTACTAATTAGTTACCGTTTTTAAAATACTGCGTATAATTTTAATCGTACGAATTATCTCGGATAACGATTTTTGTACATTTAGCTTAACTTAGAAAATATGACTTAAACCTAGTAATACTTTAAATTATTATTTAAATAACTATTAATTATATATTTCCTTTACGTTCTTATATATAAGTTGTTTTTAGTATAAAGTCTTTAAAAATTTATCATAGAGTATAAGTAATTTTTAAAAGTAATGAGAATTATTTATATTATATATTAAGCATATTACTCAAAAAATAAAATATTATTATTTACGAGATTAATATATTATTCTTAGTCTAACTTTAAAATCGCTATAATAAAAGGATTAAAGATATATTAATTTTTTTAAATCTAATAAAGTAAAAATACGGCTGTAATATACGTTTTATTTATTAAATAAATACATTTATAATATTTATATTATCATTTTAAAGATATATAATTATCTTCGTAAAAGGTGGTTCTAAATAAAATAATTTTAAAAGTAACAATTAAAATATATAATTAAGAATATATATATTAATTTTTTAAATATACATCGTTTATAGATATAAAACTATTTAATTATAGTTTACTAATATTATAATAATATATTTCGTAACAAGATTTCGAAATTAAACAATTTTTATTTCTGGCAATATTCTTTTATGACTGTTTAGTTTTTTTTCAAAGATTATACGAGTTTAATATATAAGTAAATAGTAATTAATAAATGATATTATAATAATATTTTTATAATATATAAACTTTAAACTAAAAATAAATAAATATATATATAATGTACTTTACATTTTAAGTTGTTTTGAGTAAATAAAAGCGCTTAATACGTTAAATAGAAATTATACAGCTAATAAAATAGTTATTAACAGCTTTTTAAAAGTAGTTTAAAGTAATAGTAAAATAAAATCAATTATTATTCAAAGCTGAAGAGTTTTATAATTACTTATAGTAATAAAAAGCCTTTAGATTTTAAGTCACATTAAATATCATATACTGAACTGCCTTTTTTAAAAGCATATAGCTTTTCAGTACTATATATGAGTAACGGTAGTAAAGGCCGCAATCTAAAATTCGCCACAGATGGCAATTAGGTTGTAAGCAGCTAAGCGCCGCAGATCAGTGCAAATCACTGCAAAGCTAGGCTTTTCATGGCCAGAGCTTTGGTTAGCTTTCCATCAATTTCCCTAGTAATACGGTAGTCTCAAGTCGTTGAGGGGAAAGGGCGGCATGACCAAAAAAATAGCGTGCCGGAAGTGTGCCAGCTTGAGAAGCGGAGGCAAACGATTGGCCGATGGTCAGCTGCAGCGACTAGGTAAACATTAACTTGGCGTTTAGGCACCTTTGGGATATGTTTAGGCACCTTTGGGATATGTTTAGGCCCTTTGGGATTCATACTGGGAACCCGGCCCTAGCCACCTGGTTGCCCAAAAGACAAAGGGCGACGGCTGACGAACAAATAATAAACGTAAGGTAGGCAAGGGCGGGATCAGGCGGGATCTGGCGGGATCCGCTGCCTCGGTCGCTGGGTCGCTGGGTTGCTTTAAAGGACCATGATCCACTGCAAACCCCAAGCTCTGCGACCCGCAGTTTGTCATCTGCGGAACCGGATTGAAAGTCGTAAACACGAGAGGGGTCGTTGCTGGCATGGAGTCGGTATCATATCTCACCTCGGGCACGACAGTCGCGGCCATCACGATCGCATTACTGGTCGGGATATTCTGGAAGGTGAGTGTCTTTCTTTCCTCGCGTACCTTAGGCACAAACCAGGAAACGTGCAGCCCATCTCACATAACTGTGAAGCCGGCGACGATACTGACACATATCCCAGCTGACCTCAAACTTGTTGCTCTCGCCAATTCCAGCCACTGTACCGGGACCGGTCATCGCCAGGCTGACTAAGAAATGGATCCTTTTTGTCGACCTCTCGGGCTCACGTGCTCGCACCGTCCACGACCTGCACCGGAAATATGGCCCTGTGGTGCGCCTGGCGCCTAACGAGCTCTCCTTTGCCTCGCTCCAGTCCGTGAAGGCCATCTATGGCCCAGGCACAACCTGCATCAAGTCCTCGGCGTACGACAACTTCGGCCGGCTGGGCCTGTTCCAGATGCAGGATGCAGCCCAGCACAGGGAGCGGCAGAAGCTCGTCGCGCACATCTTTGCTCCAAGCTCGCTGCAGCAGATGGAGCCGCTGATTCAAGGTGTCCTT
The DNA here is from genome assembly GCA_004155935.1 of Monosporascus sp. GIB2. Lineage (NCBI taxonomy): Eukaryota > Fungi > Ascomycota > Sordariomycetes > Xylariales > Monosporascus > Monosporascus sp. GIB2. Next base: position 375,483 of record QJNV01000012.1, on the reverse strand, counting down.
CACAAGCTCGTCAGTGTCATCGAGAAGCGCCTCGGGAAGCCAGTCGACGCATTGCATTGGTGTCGCATGACGGCGCTTGAGGTGTCTGGTAAGTTTGACCGTTGCTCTCGTTGGACAGATGGCCTATGCTTATACTCATTTGATGCTTCTTAGGCGAGATTTTGCTGGGGAAGTCATTCGGTGCTTTCGCCGCAGACGGAGATGCTCCCGCCTACGTCCATCACCTCGATAATGCGTACCTGGTCTGGTCCTTGTTCGGTCTCGCACCACTGCTGTGCAAGGCCCTCGAGCGGCTACCCGTTAAGTCGCTGCAGCAGTTCATGGCCGCGGGAGATTACGTGTACAAAGTGAGTGTGGGCAGGTTGCTGTCATCGTGTGTGGGCCTGTGCAAATGGCTCGCGACGTGCTGTGATCTGTCGCTGTCTATGTCGACGCCAACCTTGCATCAGCACCTTTTCTGACATTAGGTAGTACGGCGACGATGCTTTGAAAGAATATCTCAAACTCTACGGCCGCTCGTCAACGCGGCGCTCGCTACTAACCAAAATCATCGCTGGAGACCCATCGACGGGCACACAACCTCTGACAGACCGAGAAATCAGTGTTGAGGTGTCCAACCTCGTGTTCGCAGCCACTGACACTACTGGCAACACGATGACTTATGCGCTCTATCGCCTGTGCTGTCATCAGGAGTGGCAGGAGGAGCTGCGAGCAGAGCTTCGAGCCTCTGGAGCTAAGGCAGCTGGCTTCTCCTTCCAGTCGTTGCAGAGCCTACCTATTCTCAACGGCATCGTTATGGAAACCCTGAGGCTGCATCCGGCCGCTCCCAGCGGCCTGCCTCGGATCACGACAGGCAAAGGATGCGATATCGGTGGGATGTGGGTCCCTGGGAAGGTAAGACTCTTGTTTATGACGCTTTTTCGTTGTACGACACGTTTGTGCGTTAATGACGTTCCCCAGACACTTGTCTCTATGCAAGCCGTCACGACCCAACGGAACCCCGAGTATTTCCCTGACCCAGACACCTTCAACCCGAATAGGTGGGTTTCGGGAAACGAGATTAGCTCTGGATCGCCTAATATGCGTGAAATGATGCTCGTATGGGGCAAGGGCACTCGTGCCTGCCTGGGTCAGCACATGGCGACGATGGAAATCAAGATGCTGCTAGGTAGGATAGTGGAACGCTTTAATATCAAGCTAGCGGGTTTGAAGACCCATGAGGAGATGGAGATGACGGATCACTTTACCCTCATTCCCAAGGGACAGAGATGCGGTCTTGTCTTCAGTAATGCGTCGGCCAGTTAACGGGGCGCAGACTGCAGGGGCGATAGGATGACTGGTAAAACCCCAGATGACCTCCCTCAGCAGCAGATAACTCGACAATCGCTTCCTGGCAATACTCGCAATACGACGGTCCGAGCTCTTCACCTCCCTGTGTAGCCATGCAAACGTCATCCAAACCATGGAATCCTATGATAGATTGCACTACAATATAAATGAAATTAAACTTTCTATAGTTAATTAAGTTTATGGGTTTTTTTATTTTTCTAAAAAAAGCAGTTAAGGTTACTTTTAGTGTTTTTACAAGTTGGTTTATGTTATAGGTATTAAAAATAAATAATGCCCTCGTTTTAACGTAGTATGCTTACGAATAAAGTGGACGAGGGTTATTATGTCGAAAGTTTCCCTTCCCTTGGAGCTCATTTTCGCGTTTAGATCTTGGCACGTCCGAAATGGGAAAGTAAAAGTAAGCGCACCATACGGCCCTTGCGTGCGGGTACCTAAAAGCCTTAGAAGCCCTGGACCGTCGACCTGGGTAACCGTCGGCCTAGCTAACCGTTGACGTATAGCATGCTTTAAGCGGCATATTCGTAATATTAATGAATCAAACTTTCTGCTAAGGGACCAACAGTTCCTATACGGGGCTGCCTTTAACTGCGTGAATATTCGCAGGCACACTTGACACAACCTGTGCGATCGTTTCATCCATTTTCCTCGATGTTACCATTGATTCGTCTCTCCTTTTGGTCAGTCTTTGGGAAAGCCCTTGTATTCACGAGATCTAATAAGCATCAAGAAATCGTGACTCGTGCTCCTCGTGCTAGACTTTTGCCGTGTCGCCTGGCAAGGCTCCGCAGCCACCACATCCTTCTTTATAACGGTCCGGGCGACTATTTCTGCGAAATGGGGCACAACATAACCAATCAGCCGATACGCCGGTGTAGGTGTGGATGAGGGCAACCTCCCCGAGCCGTTTCCTACACTAAACGCCCCCCTTAGACCTCGGTCGTCACCTTAGCTCGGGGATTCGTAACCTGACATAGTTAGCGCACCCGCATCCCAGATGCTGTTGTAAAACCTGGATCGCACCTTGACTCCCAATGCTCTCGCCTTGCTGAGGATGCCAACTCTCTTACGGGACGATACGCCGTGAGCGATCCTGGGGAAGCGTCAGCCATATCCTTGTTACCCTGAAACATATCTATCCGGAGGAAAAGACCTACTCGGCAGCAAACGTCTTGCGGTGCATCAGAAGAAGCTCGACATCCTTCTCATTGTGGACCAGGAACGCCTTGTGTCCGGAGGGCATCTGGGAGAAGTATCAGCATCGGCTGCTAGATATATTGTATCGAGTTACACCGACCATGTGGCGAGTCTTCTTTGCGGAACCGTAGCCGATTTTAGGCATGGCAGCCCTTCCTCTGAAGCGACGGCGGACAGCACTGTCGATACCCTTGGGCTTGCGCCAGCTGCTCGAGACTATTGAAGAGCGAAAGTGTTAGTCGCTTGAACAGAACGTGGAAGCGAGGAAAGGAGAATGGCCACATACGACATTTGAAACGGTCGCTCTGGTGTCTCGTGAACGAGGGCTTGTCTATAACTCCATCGTCAATACTTCTGTTCCCATGTCCAACGATCACGAGTAGACGGAATTCGCGGGAGGGTCGCAGGGTAATCGGCACAGAAATTGGGCAGGAGGGGTCGGAACAACCGTACGCTTCTTGGTGATGGTAACCATCTGGCAGAATATCAGCTAACGCGCCCTTACGAAACAGGTATTGGTGGGAAGTGGAATTAACTAGTAAATTACCTTGGATGTGATGTGATAAGTGCTCTGTCTTGTCGTTGAGTGAGTGAGTTTCCTAGAGCAGCAAGACCACTACTGAAATGCTCTTGTGTGTCTTTTCGGGCCTGAGTTGACGACGGAATTTGGTACTTCGCAAAGTTTCGCAACCCGCACAATCATTTCCGTAACTTTAGCGCTCACGTGATGGAATTATCGCCCCGCCTATATGCTTACCTTATCTCCTTATCTGTCACAGAGGGTATTCATACCTGCGGATCTCTTACGGCAAAACATCGGCTTTACCTCCCACTACCGTGCTGCCGGGCTGCGGCAACGCTAGCCCAGGGACATCACTATCATTGCTAACACCACCTGTCGCTTGGCAGAGAGCCAAGATTGTAATAACAACCAGAATGCTTCCCGCGAGCTACGTCGTTTCTGAATCGCTATCTCATGCCAGCCCTCCCCATTTCAGCTCCGCCTAACTACAACCCAGCCAACTCGTCCCTTGTGCGTATGTGTATCACCTGCGTGAGTATGGAGTCTGGAGAGCAGAGCCGAGATCCTGGTGTCGACTGTACATACGAAATTATCACCATAGACGTTGCGTATCGTACAGTGAGTAGTAATGTAGGATGTGTGAGTGAACTCGGTTACGCTGGGTTCCCCGCATCCTCCGCAAATACATCACCTCAAGATAGTTGGAATCCTCTCGGATCTCCCCCTGTAGCATTACCCAACAGCTTCCCACTCAGGCTGCTCCGTCGGCTGCTCCCAATGGCGCGAGGGTTCGACCTTGAAGACATGCCTGCCTGCCTGCATGCACGATATTTTGACGTCCTGAAAGCTCCTAATGAGCCAAGGCGCCATGGCGGATGATCTATCCCCGCATGCTGTAGGGCTAAATGTGGTATTGTCGAACAACTACGGTTAGTTGTTATACAGATAGATATTCGGGGTAATGATACCCCAGGGACCCTTCCGCCGGATACCTCAGCCATGTGGCCTCCATGATTCTTAATTCACCAGGGCCGCCTGGGAGACTCGGGGCGACATTCTAGGTCGCTCTTCTGTAGGCAGCTTACCTTTTTCCTGTTGCTGCTTAATCGAACCCATAACTTGACTCGACATATCTGTCTGTAATGGCCATCATTGGATCTAAGGAGGAGCATATCGGCGAGTCTCGGCTCACGGCCATCGCAAATGCTGATACCAAACGATGGTATCATAAGCCGAACCTCAGATTTTTATATCTGGTTCTCGTGCCTTGTGGCTTGGGAGTTGAATGGACGTCTGGGTTCGATTCGTCCATGATGAACTCTCTCCAGGCCGTTACCTCTGTAAGCACCTGCCGCCGCCCTTTTCCCTGTGTCCTCCTTTTCACTATGACGCATAGGTAGAACTCTCCGCTAGGATTCCGGAGTGAAGTTTCTCTTTTCCAGGAAACCGCGTAACTAATCCTAACAATTCATCGATTCGTTTGAACAGACCATGCTGACCACGGATGATGTAGTGGGTAGAATGTATGGTAAACCAGCGGCCTCGAACCAGTTCGCCTGATCCATCCGACGAATTCTAATCTGTAAGCAGACTTTGATAACCCGACCGAAGGCCGTCTTGGTTTATTAAACGCTATGTACTCTTTGGGGGCCCTGATGGCGATTCCCTTCGTCCCAACCGTTTCGCAGTATCTTGGCCGACGATGGACCATCGTGGCCGCCTCGCTATTTATGAGCTTTGGTGCAGGTCTGCAGGCTGGTTCTACGACTGTTAGCATGTTCCTTGCTTCACGATGGGTGCTCGGGTTCGGCATTCCCTTTGCCATCGTGAATGCCTCCGCCTTAATCGGCGAGCTAGCCTTTGCCAGGGAGCGAGCTATCATGACTTCGCTATTCAATGCGTCTTGGTTTGTAGGGGCCATCGTAGCGGCCGGTGTCACGTATGGGACCTTTCAGATGACCACAACCTGGAGCTGGCGGATACCATCCCTCCTTCAGTTTGTCCCGAGCTTCTGTCAGATGTGCGTTAATGTCGCCACCGTCTTCTCTCATATGCCCCAACCCCAAGCTACAATTTGCTCTTTCGGGTGTCTCTTCCACGTCGAGAAGAGGCCACCGGACCATCCCAAATTCTCTATGTAATGACCCATATCTCTGTCACTGACGCCAGTGTCGCAGATGTTTCATGCCCTTCTGCCCTGAGAGCCCAAGGTGGTTGATATCGAAGGACCGGGGTCAAGACGCGTACGCAATTCTCCAGAAATATCACAGCGAGGGGGTGGATGGTGACGAGTTCGTCCGTCTGGAGTACGCACAGATTCAAAGTACCATAGCACAGGAGAGGGAGAATGCCACGACATTTGTCTGGGCAGATGTTGTTCGGTAATAACTCATTGCTCATCTGCTTTTCCAGTGATGTATGGAACTTAAGCTAACCTGGAGCGATAGTGACCCGCCAATGCGACGCCGTTTCCTCCTGGCTGCTATTGTGGGATTCTTTACTCAATGGAGTGGGAACGGGCTCATTTCTTTCTATATGAAGAAGATTCTTAACCTTGTCGGTATATCCGATAATCGCACCGTCCAGAAGATTATCCTAAGTAATACGTGCTGGGGCTTTATGTGAGTAAAGCCATGGCTCACGTATCTTCGTCGATATCCATAGCCCCTACATAACTACCTCTTCGAGAATCTCTCCAGAGCGGTGTCACCTGAGACTCGGATCCCTTGTTCTATCGGTTGCATCTCCGTGGTTTGCTGACTCCCAAGTGCTATAGGAATGCAGTACCAATTGCTCTAGTTGCGCCTCGCTATCCCCGTCGGAGGATGTTTTTGATATGCACGATCGGCACGGCGGCTGTAAGATATGCCCATACATAGACCCTCTCCCTTTTTGACCTCTATATACGCTTGATATTCGCGTGTATGCACGATCTTGTACATACGTGTCTCTTTAAACCACGGCATCGGGGTTGCGTTGGCTGGGAGACTTGTCTGGAGGCGGAAGAGCTGACACCTCTATAGGTATACACCGTCTGGACTGTAGCATCTGCACGGTTCGCCATTACGAATACCTCAAAGGCCGCCATTCCCGTCCTTGTATTCATTTATCTGTACTCTCCCTTCTACAACATTGGTTGGAATGCGCTGACCTACACGTATATGGCGAGTAGCTCCCGTCTTCCGTTTTTCCGCTTATCTTCTTCCTTTCCTTGCTTAGTATATCACAGATCCCCCTTTTATCGTCCGTCTTCCTTTTCCCGCCTCCCTCGTCTTCTCCCCTCTTTCCTTGTGCCCTTGGCCAGGAGGTCCTATATACGCCCCACGCCGATGACCCGCACATCATGGCTGTAGACAGGTCCTATCGGGATTAGGAACACACTACTAACTCTGAAGGATTATAGGTCGAGGTCTTCCCCTACCACCAACGCTCCAAAGGGATTGCCGTCGAGCAGTTGACTGTCCGATTCGCCGTTTTCTTCAATACTTATGTTAATCCGATCGCATTGGACCGTATTGGCTGGAAATACTATGTCGTCTATTGTGTTTGGATATTGGTAGAAATCACGACGGTGTACTTGTTTTTCCCGGAGACACACAATCGAACGTATGTGAACACCAGCTCACATCTCTTACCGGTTTTACACTCCTTTTCGCCGTTGCCCTTACGCGTTACAAGGCCGCGCCCTTGCTGTGTCCGCATGCGCAAAGGATATGACTATTTAGAAACTCACTAACTCAGGCGCTTCCTTAGACTGGAAGAGTTATCATTTATGTTTGAAGGCAGGGACGTCCAGGACAAGGTACGAAACGACATCAACAAGCAGCTGGAACTTGAGCCAGTAGAAGCGCATAAAGTATAAGGTGACGACTTCTCCAGTGCAAGGCTAAGCAGAGAGGCCAAATGGAGCAAGAGAGACGATATGGGTCAACCACGGCTCTACGCGCGGAGACTGCGTCAGGTGCAAACGGAAGGGATAGGCCAAGCGTAGGTAGCTAGTAAACCGAAGAGTGCTGCCCTTTGTGTGAGGTATCTCAAGTAGTGGAATCTCGTAAGTAGTATTCAATGATGCGACAAAACACTCAAGCCCCCTTATCTTGAACCCGCCCCTAGCATTGGACATTTGGGCCATGCTGGCGGCCGCCTTTTTGCTAGTAACCGTGTCTCTGTCAGTGTATTCCACTACCATTGCCCCGCCTCCTTTCTATGTTGCGCAGGCTACGATATCAGAAGACAACATGGACGCTCCAAGGTCAGATCTGCCCCCTGGTGCCTAGTCCGTATCCCGTAATCTCCAGGTTCAAAGTCTCGTTTTCCCATACAGGTGATGGCATGTGGACCTCCATCCATGAAAATAGTGATAGCCGATGGGGATACTAGCGTGTCTGCGAACGTACAAGTTCACCTCGGGGATTTATCGATTGAGCTATATGGAGTCTTGTATGAGAGAGACGATCGATGAACAAGGAGATAGACTCGCCCAAGGCCGCGTCAAGTTGACCGCGCCGTCTAGCGAGCTCCATGGTCCTGGACTCCATTGGCTGGCCTGCGGCATCGGTGCATGTATGTTTCTAATGAACGACAAGTTGCACGCCGGTTAGGTATTTTGGTAAGCCCTCTGTAGCTCGCGTATCTGGAACAAAGGCAAGCTGAAGTCAGGCGGGTAGGCCGCCGATGCCACAAGGGGGATCTGGTGTTAGGGACCGTTTACCCCCAAACACGGTTTCCGCGACTCCTCCAATACTGCGCATAAGGAGTATATTATAACCACCCTGAAGCGGTAGCCACCAAAGGTGTGCAGAACCTCCCGGGATGATAGCTGTAACCTCTAAGGGCAGGCCTACGTTGCCAGTTGGCCCTGCTATATGCTAGGACCAACCTTGGAACGGTAGGGAATAGAACCGGCACAGTAGAATCACGTAGCCCGTGTTACAGATTTCCTGGTGGAGGTCAGCAGCCGCTTGATATATCAGACCCTTGTCATGCAATGACAGAAACACACAGAGAAGGATAACCCAAGAAAATTTCCTCATCGAACGCGACTACGCTATATTGACGAGCGTGGGAAACCGCTTAGGGTACCATGCTGACTTCCATGAGCACCAGGAAGGACCGTCTCTGATGCTACATTGCAACGTCAATGGCTGGAAGATATCATGGGCACGGCTATGCATGCAAGTGTCTGTATCCACCCCAAGCAAGGACTCCTCCTATGCGACCGTAGGGGATCTATAAAGATTAGGGGTCGAAGGAGAAACTCGCTTTAGCATTAAGTTGGTGCTAACATCGTCTGTTAAATGGCCTCCTCTCGGTCCCGCGGTAGGTGCGACACGATGGTGCCCGCTTCCTGGTTAAGTTGATCCAAACAGCACATTGCAATATGAGAAGTAGACATTTTCCGGCTTCTTGACTTGCTACACTGTTATAGCGTCTAGAACAGCAAGAAAATCCGGCTTTATTGTAGGCTTGCTTCAAGGTTGGTGGAGACGAAGATAACTCCAACTGGCAACCAGACAGACAAGTCCCAGGGGGTCGTTCGTTAGCGGCTCATTGAATGCAGCCAGGGCCGCGCATTGACTTATTAGCCCATCTACGTAAGCACATACATATTGAAAAGCTTGGCGAGATAGGTGTTGTATTCTATCTCTGGCCTAGTGGGCAATGGATACCGACAATTTTGTCTTCGGAGGGGCGCACCGCTTAGTGAGAGAGTGGGATGAGTGACCAGGCTAGCCTCCGTGGATCTTTCCAGATATAACCCCAACACGGAAGGTATACACAGGTCTTTCTAGTGCCTCAGCCCCAGGATGGATCAATGGAGTACGCGTAGGTAAGGGTAGTAGTTACTATGTACGGCGATGGTGTCGCGAAGCTACCTTTACCCACTACCTAACTTGTAAGCTGGACAATACGCGGCTGTTGATAAACAGCGCGATCGCCCTTTACAGCACCGTACTCATTATTCCAACTCCAGGGGACTCTCCGTCTCATGAAGGTGATGGTTGTAGCCCGAGTTGAACTTTGCTATTGGCGAAAACACTAGTTTCAGTTGCCACCGGTGCCTTCCATGCCCAGTAAAGAGGTCCATCGTCGATATGATGCAATCGCAGGGGTATATATCTAGTTATCTCCACCCCAGGCAATATACCACCAAGTAGAATCACATTCGAGTTTGTATGGGGCCTGGACATTGCGGTCGTTTTGCCGATACTTACCACTATCTCAGGACCATACAATTTTCTACAATGTATACACCTACATCCTTTAATCCCGTATAGCATATAGTGGTCTAGTGGAGGTAACGAACTAAATATACCCCCAGCGACTTGTAGACAGCTGGGAAGGATGGTGCGCGTCGTCGTTTGCGGCTCCAGGAAGAGCCATGGTAGGTCGAACAATGTCAGTCTGCGTTCCCAAGAGATGGGAAAGCGGGAAAAGCTTTTTTTTGTGGGGTGTCTAGCGAGTGTGGCGACGTCTGGACTCGTAAGTGCTCCCGATACTGGAGGCATTTCCCGGATCGAGTACGGGAACCAACTGATAAGGATGAGGACCGAACTAGTTTAGCTATGGATTGTCATCTCGTCTGACCAGGCCCTTGCGAGAGATCATGGAGCAAGAACCCATCTCCACGCCGTTAGCTTGCTTCATGATTAGCCTGACGTTATGGGGTCCTTACTATAGTTACTCTCTCTGTCCGATTTTACTGTCTCTCCTCCCTTCGTCCGGCTTCCTTGTAGAGAAAAGGCTGCGTGAATGCTCTCCGAACCTTTGTCTGTGCCACGAGTGAATATCTGGTGCATATTGTGACGCGAAAATACGAAGCGCTAGGCCATCACCACTTGCTCTCGCTGCGTCTTCGTGACTTCGCATTGTTTGGTACTCTAGATCAGCAAATATAAAACCGGCGGGGGCCTAAGAATAAGACTTCCTTTGCTTGTGGAGAACGTCCTTCACACAGGACTAGGTCGCCTCTTCCTTATCTTGGCCTATTTATCCTTCTGCCTTCTCATTTCGTTCCTCATTCCGTCCTCGTTTGAATACCTCAGCGCTTAACGGTGTTGTAATCACCATCTAGCAGCCTCTTGTCCAATAGCTTGCGAACGGGAAGAGGGTGCAGCCGGGAGGCGTCGACTTCGTCAAGATGGGGTGGGTGCCCGATATGAACCTCAGGATCGCAAAGAGTCCTGTCGGGCGATGGTTTAAGCTCGAGGGCTCCGGCCACGTAAGTCGAAGAAGCACATCAGCGACTCTTCTACGTCGTCCGTGTTGCCCGATGACTGATCAGCAACACGAATAGCCCAAGGAGCGTAAAGGCTCCTACTTTTCCACCGAGATTCGTGCTGGCATCGCCGCTTTCTTTGCCATGGCCTACATCATCGCCGTGAATTCATCCATCGTCGCTGATACCGGCGGCACGTGTGTGTGTAATGGTGGTCCGGATGATCCGTTTTGCGATGTTAACGAGGAGTACCTGCTGTGTGCCGCCGAAATAAAGCGCGATATCGTCACCGCCACTGCCGCCATCTCGGCGTTGACGTCCTTTGCAATGGGTCTCTTTGCAAACCTGTGCGCCGTCTCCCCTAAACCGCTCACCGGATGGCCGTGGCTGAACTTCTAATAGGCCGGTCTCGCTGGCACCTGGCATGGGGTTAAACGCATATTTCGCGTGTAAGTCGAGACCAGCCCTGCGACGGTCCTCCACAAGAACCGGCTTCTTTGTCCAATATGCGTTTCCAGGTTGGCTGACTTCAGTAATCCTGCCGAAATAAAGATACTGTTGTTGGACGCCATGGCACCGGATCGGTGCCATATGAGGTTGCACTCACGGCGACGTTCGTGGAAGGGTGGATCTTTTTCGGCCTTGCCTTGTTCGGCATGCGACAGTGGTTGGCTCGTGCCATCCCGCGATCGATCAAGCTGGCCACGAGCGTGGGTATCGGCCTGTTTCTGACGCTCATCGGTCTCACATACAGCGAGGGCATCGGCCTCTTACAGGGCGGCACGTCGACCCCTATTGTTCTGGCCGGCTGCCGCCAGGAGACGATGGTCTCGGGTCTCTGCCCTGATTCCCAGAAGATGCGCAATCCTACCCTGTGGATTGGCATATTCTGTGGTGGTGTGCTGACAGTGATGCTCATGATGTATCGTGTTAGGGGCGCTATTATCGCAGGCATCGCCCTGGTGAGCATCATCTCATGGCCGCGCGGCACTCCGGTCACGTATTTCCCTTATACAGCTGTGGGAGATGACGCGTTCGATTTCTTCAAAAGAGTGGTCGACTTCCACAAGATCGGCCGGACTCTTGCTGTCCAAGATTGGGACATCGGACAGTACGGGGGCCAGTTCGGTCTCGCCCTCATCACCTTCCTTTACGTCGACATCCTGGACTGCACGGGTACGCTCTACTCGATGGCACGTTTTGCCAACCTTATAGATCCCGTTACCGAGGACTTCGAGGGATCGTCGATTGCCTACATGGTTGATGCTATTGGTATTTCCATCGGGGCACTCCTGGGGTGTCCGCCGGTTACCGCCTTTGTGGAATCTGGCGCCGGTATCTCTGAAGGTGGCAAGACTGGTTTGACAGCTATAGTCACCGGATTTTGCTTCTTCATCTCTGTTTTCTTCGCACCGATATTCGCCTCCATCCCTCCGTGGGCGACAGGCTGTGTACTGGTGCTGGTCGGGTCGATGATGATGTCGTCCGTCACCGAGATCAACTGGAGGTATATGGGCGACGCGATCCCGGCTTTCGTCGGCATCTTTCTTATGCCGTATACCTATAGCATTGCAGACGGGCTTATTGGTAGTATTTGCCTGTATATCACTATCAACACCACCGTGTGGCTCATCGAGAAGGCCTCTGGCGGCCGTCTCTTGCCAGAGAACAAGGCCCTCAAGGACCCGTGGACCTGGCGCATCTCTGGTGGCATTTTGCCCCCGGTAAGTCATCCCCAGTCGTTACCCACTCCGGCTGTGCCAATAGGACACCGGGCGGCCTCTTGTACCCCCTGACCGGGCGGATCTGCTACTAGACTATCGGTGCCCGGTCTGCTGCATCCGATAGAGCTGTTGCTAACTCGAGTGCTGTAGTGGACGGTGCGTCTCATGGGGGGAAAGAAAGATTTTTGGCGCGCAGACCCGTTGTCAGTCACCGACTCAGCTCCAGATGTGCCTGACAAAGTGGTAGGCAAGGCCGACCCGGACGAATCTGGCAAGGGCCGATCGGAAATCGTTCCGAAGGACATCCGGGACCAGCAGACTTGAGAGATGTATATAGAGGATAGAGGATTGGCGTGCGTAGACTAGTTGACCAGGTCGATATATCCGGGCACGCTTTTTGGATGTGCTAGTTTTGGATTATAATTTTTTTGTGAGGGGCCACGGGACTGGTGGACGAAGCAGGTAGTGTATCACTTTCTGTAATATAACCGCGTAACCCCACCCACCTTGCTATAAACGCGCAGGCAAACTCGTCTCTGTTCGTCCTTTCAGCATAGGAGGGATTATGAGGACATCATGCTGGATGCGGTGTGCCATGCAACTGGTGCCCCTAAATGATGCACGCCTTCAGAAACAGCAAAAGGTAACAGATCAGGGCGTCATACGGACGAATTGGACGTGGTGTCCACTCTACAAACCAAACAGCCAAACAGCCGACCAACCATTGAACCCCGGCGGTTTATTCCGTGCCACCATGGCAGAAACTCAAAGTCCCAACCAGCCGACCCTCAAACGCCTTAGGCCTTGCCAAACGTTAAAGACACGATGTGATCTACCTCTAATAGACTTACACAATGACGACCAATGCTGCCCCCGGATTTACACGCCCATCGTGAAATCATGTTCGATGCCGGGGGTGACGCTGGCCATGAACTAGAAGAGTGTTAATACCTACAGATGGACGGGAATAGGGCAGGGAAATGACGAGGAGAATGGGAGGGAGCCCGACAGAAAGGAGATGATGCTCACCTTGAGGAAGACTACAAGGTACTGGTCAACCCGAATAGCGACCTCCTGATCCTCCGCCTCCACCTCCTCCCAATCATCATTGCTCGATTCGGCGGCAGCTTCTGCACTCTTCACGTCAAGCTTGTTGATCTCGTCCACTAAGCCTTCCATGCCCTGATCATTGCTGACCGCCTTCCCCGCCTTCATCTTGTCCCGTCGGATCTTCAAAGCGGCATCGGCACGATCCAGAAGTGTCTTCATGACAGAAGCATGCTTGCAGGGGTGCACGCTGGCCATCTTGACGTTGGAGGCGAAGAAGGGGAAGTCCTCGAGAGTCACGGTCTTGTCCTTGTAGTCGCCGACGATGTCCTCCATCATAAGGTGCGGCGCAAGCGGTTGGCCCTCGCTGTAGCCTGACAGGTACAGGCGCGGCGTCCGGTAGTAAGGTGAGTACATAATGTAGAGCGTATAAGTTCGACGCGCACTGAGGCATGAGGAAGATGGGATGGTTAGCAAATATGCCCGTCTGCGGAACCGAGATCGGGACAGGTCCATGAGGAAAGAGAAGAATCGTCCAAGAACTCACCCGGTCCTCCTGTGCGCATCGGTATCCTGGATGATGGCTTCGTCGTCGTCATCATCCTCCATATCGGGGATTTCGTCGTCCTCATCCAAACTATCCCCCACGTTCCCAGCATCGTCGACAGTCCGGACATCCCTGGCTTTCAGCGGCTGAGAGCTTGTGAGGCCGCCGGTACGTAGCCATCCGTCATCATCAGTCTGGGCCTTGGACTTGAAGTCGTCGCCATCCCCAACAACAGCCTCCTCGTGGCCGGCGTCACCGGCGAAGTCATCGTCAAGTCGGCGGTTGCAAGGGACGTTGCGGGTGACGAGGAACTGCTTGCCGGGAGGTAGGTAGCTTACGCGCTTGGCTTCCGACTCGGCATCGGCCCAGGACCAAGTGGGGAACTTGAAGACGAGATAATCACCAGCGGCTAGGAACTCCTCGGGAGTGATCTGACCGGTTTTTCGAAACGTGGAAGTATGGCTCACGGGTGTGTACTTGTCCCGGATGCTGTTGACGGTCGAGTATATGATATTCATTTCGCGCACGGGGGAGGAGCTGAGGGCAAGAAGTCCTCGCCTATGTTATTTAGGTATGTATAGTCGGTTAAGGTAGGCCTCCTAAAGGGATGAGAAGTTAAGTCGCGTATCAAGGTGCAGGCAGGGACGTTGTGAAGCGTATGCTTGAGGATAACGGAGTTGGCGGAATCGGAGGCTCAGAGACAGGTAGTCTGGATGCGCTGGAAAAGTAAGAAAGAGCGCGTTATCCCTGCACGTCAAGAGGCGTCGAAACAAGCAATAATCTCGATGTAGGTCACCAGTCGAGGGTAGGGCGTATATGAAATGTATGATGTATGGGTGTAGGATGCAGGGAGCTACGTCAAACGTACGGTACGCACTTCAGTAACTTAAAGTCAAGCAGCGGAAGATGGTGATGGTGTAGGAGAAGCAAGCTACCTACCTAGGTATGTAGGTACACCTGTCACCTTATCTACCCTAGGAGGTGTACCTGAGGAATGTCAATATACAGATATGCAAACACGGATTAGGTAGGCAGTGAGCTGGAAAATGGCAGAAACTCGTTGATATTGGTCGACTAGCATCGGAGAAGAATGTCGAGCTCGGCCATTCTCGCTGAAAGGAAAAGCATCCTGTCTGACTGTGTACTTGGCTATTTGTAAGTTGTGATCTGCCCGTGGTCGACCACATGTACCACTTTCTTTTACCAGCTAGGTACTTACATGTAGTACTATCACATGGGCCTGTCACCATGATCGGAGGGGTGGTCGATGCGGGGCTGAGGGGCATTCCACCTACCCCTAGCTCCGGAGGTCTCTCTTGCTTTTTTACAAGGTGCATGTTTATTAAGCTGGCTAGGGTCCGGCATCGGGTAGTGGTGATGCCTGGGAGGCTGACACACCAACTACCCGTCTCATACAGGGCCCGTGACAGGCTGATTAAAGCTTCGAACAAAATGGCAAATAATCGACTATGTGACTCAGATGTGCAGTTGGGTTGGGTTCGATTCCACTGCTTCTACTGTACCTATATACTAGGTGGGTACCTATACAAAGAATAAACTACATAGGATTTAGGAATGCATCGTTGTCGTCAGGGCCGATATTTATGCCATATTCGACTAGACCGTATATGTCCTGGGCCATAATTGGAGTGGTTCGCGTTAGCTATATCTTTTTATATCTTTGATAATGCAGTAGTGTAGGAGCCCTAGTGTGGCTAGGTGTGGCTTTGAAGGGCTGACTTTCCACCCGGCAAATGGCACTCCACACTCCACAAGAAAAAAATATCCATCTCTTGTGCAAAACACTAGACTAACATCACGACCAGACATCAATTGAAGGTATGAATATTTAATACTTTTGGCCTGCCGAAGCAGAAATCCCCGATCGACCTGTTTCCGTATTCTTTCTGCGCAACCTACTAACCGGGTCGTCAATTGCAGTAGTCTCGCCGTCAAAATGAGTGCGTGATCCTCGAAAACGAAGCCACCCACCACCCACGAATGAGACTGACCCCGATAATGTAGCCAAGGGAACTTCCAGCTTCGGAAAGCGCCACAACAAGACGCACACTCTGTGCCGACGATGTGGTCAGTAGAACCCCCCTTTTGCGCCCCCTGCGACGACCGGCCTGGTTGCTACCAGTAGTCGCTCTTGCGGCAGGCGGATCTTGACGAAAACGGGCCGGGCGGCTGGCAAGGATCGTGCTCTTGGAATAGCGGAATGGGAACAGATGGACTGACTTTGTATATCTCTCTAGGACGTCGCTCTCTCCACATCCAGAAACACACCTGCTCTTCATGCGGTTACCCGGCTGCTAAGACCCGGAAGTGTACGTCCTAGAACCCCCCCCCCCCATAGCTTCTGGCTGGATGTCCAGATATCGGTCCTTGGAACGAGAGAAGCGTCTGGATTCATGAAGCTAATATCGATGCTTGCAGACAACTGGAGCGAAAAGGCCAAGCGCAGAAAGACTGTTGGTACCGGCCGCACGCGTTACCTCAAGGACGTCTCTCGCAGATTCAAGAACGGCTTCAGGACTGGTGTACCTAAGGACTCGAAAGCGCCATTTTAAGATCGATCTGGGTTACGGGGACGATTGGCGTAGGGGGGCATGGCGGCGGAGCGGCAAGTCGACACGACATGTATTCTTGATGTCACGGTGCATAAACGATGGAGGCATCCCTACATAGATGATAGGGAAACGTCATGGTAGCAATTCTGAGCAAAGTTTGCAAGACAAGCAGTCTATTCTCCCGCTCTTGACTCACAGCTGCCGAGATAGCATGGCAACTTCCACAGGGTGTCCGCGTCCGGGGCGCAGTAGAGCCGATATACTTGTGTTTCGTGCCAGCCCAGGACTTCTAGCACTTAGGGATGGGTAACACTAATATACAGGGCGTATGGAATTGGAGATGCCAGTGCTACCTATTGGCCCCGTTCGAATACGCGGACGCCACCATCGCCACCTACGAAGTACAATAGCTCGCGCTCATCCACTGCGTTTTCCGTCTCTTGATCGTACTGTCCTCCACAGGTGATCCTCAAGACACCGCTCACATCCTTAGCCGTGCCTGTGTCGAGCATCCTCAGCCCCATGACCATATGGGCACCGTGAGCTATTGATAGCGCAAATGCAGCGTGTTCTTTTTCCAGAAGTGTTGTCTGTGATGATATCAAAGGTTCATCTGCAGACAGGGTGACTATGGTTGAATGCACATTCTATTTCGAGCCTGTCAATACAACAGGATGCGTGAATCTGGCCTAGCTCGTAATGGGCTCCCTCCGCGCCACTCACCTCGCGTATATCTAGCAGCATGTCGTGCAGGGCCTGGGCCGAAAGGTTCTCCCCCGTCGCGGCAAGAAACAGGTCCGGTTGGTCGATGATCAATACAATTTTGGGGGCAACACTGGTGATCTTGGACTTAAGATGGGAAATTGCGTCCTCCAGTCCTATGCGGAGCCCATTCGGCGTGGGCGCGGGTAGAACTCTTCTGCCGGCTCCGGACCCGGAGGGGACCTTGGCCCCGTGGGCAAGTGAAGGTTGGAAAAGAGCGCCGAGGCCATCTACATAGACGAATCTGCGCCTCATAGTAGAGGCGTCTAGGTCTACACCTAACCTTCCAAGACCTTCTTTCCAGAAGGTGTAGTCTCGTAAGAAGCTTACGAGGATGACATCGATATCGCCCGTATCGGCCTGATCAGAACGATGTTCTTCCGGGTTCGCGACGGACCTCGGCGATAGTAGTGAGTAGAGGTAACGATGGGCGAGCCAGTTTGTTGAGGAACCCAGAACTCCCGTGAGAAGAATGAGCGATGTCTCGGGCGGGAGGTGGAGGTAAGGTTCGAGGAGGGGGGGAAGTCTGGACGCCATGAGCTGAGCCGGTTCGACTACCCACAGACTAAGGGCCGTCGAGCACTTGAAAAGGTTGATCTTTAAAAATTCGGATTTGGGCACGGTTCTCACCGCATGCCCTAGACGAGCGCCAAGGTCCGTGTGCTACCAGATTACCGCGCTTGCGTCTAGTCATGCACCTAAGTTTGTTGGCATGTAGATCCCGGTCCAACTAAGGAAACAAATATATATATATGGAGATGGAATACTCATGCATGTATGTGACTGGATGCAAGACGAAGCACCTGCGGAAATTCCCAGGCGAGTCCCCTTCAACGAATGGTCGATCCAACTCTGATAGGAGGACGATTTAGACCGTTCCCCGCGAAGAAACCCGCAATAAAGAGGAAATATACACGTGAGGAAACTGTAGTTTAGAGATATGTGCCTATCCGTTCCGTCATTACGCAGGCAAAGTAACCGCCTAAATGCGACTCGGCATCCGCATGGCTGTAGTGATGATGGAGCCGTGAATAGCTATGTGGTTTATTGTACGGATAGTACGTAGGTACCTAGGTAGTTAATATATATAATATCTCGGATTACTTATTATTTACAAAGCGTACAACCTAAATGCTTGCTTTCAGCATGGCTGATATGTACATACCTAGGCACCTACAGGTGATGATTACAGCACCTACGGAGCGCTGCTAGTGAAGGATGGCCACCTGCCAGCCTCCCTACCCCGCTGCTATCACCTAAGCTAAATACGGTAGCTTACAAGTGATATCGAGACCAGCTGATTGTGCGCTTTTGCTCTCCCTACCCCCCGAACGGCGTCGAGATTCTGTCTCCCCCCACTTTTGGTACTTCTGGGCAGCATATTCCAAGAATACCAGACAAAATCGCCTTGTCATGTTTCCGGCTTATATCATCTGATGGGCGATTACATGTCCATTCATGTCCATTGCATCTCCAACAAACGCGGCTCCGTAACCATAACTCCTCAAGACCCTCTTTTCTCGTTCTGATAATCAGCATTAGTGCGAGTTAGTGTGTGTCTCTATATCATGCCGGTGCGGCACATGACCCTTCTATGTGATGTTGGGTTCTCGTCGACCCCCTTGACTGCTAGGATCAGCGGCGACAATGACTGAGAGTATCAGGCCATTATACAGGTCATGGAGGTCAGTGAGCCGCCTGACAATCGAGACTGACGTCACATCGGATAACTCCTCTGTGGGATACCGCCCCAGCCGCCGCATTGCTGCAAATGTTGGTGTTATCTCTTCTCAAGGTTGCTCTCCGTGTCTTGGTCCCCGCGCCTTCGCTCCATATAAAGAACGACGGGCTGTTTCGGGAGGAAAAGAGGTCCTCCGTCGTATGTGCATTGAGTTTTCGTGCCTCCCTGCCATCGGCCGCCCCTTTTTGACTAGACCCCGGCGTAACCCGGCCCAGCAGTTGTTTGGCTCATTCAATAGCCTCTTCTTCCCCTAGATAGTTATCCCTGAGGGTGTATCCAACTCACTTCAAAATGTTATCTATCTTGATATTATCTATATAAGGGCCCTCTCAGCAATACCCACCACCTCTGTCACTTACCCCGTGGGGATCTTAGCCGACTCCCAATCACCTACCGGCCTACATGTAGGTACTCTTAATATTACAATCCAAGCGTATAATACTTCTACGAATAACGCCTTTCTGGGAGTTGCTACCGCGGTTTACATACCTGCCTGCCGTTGGGTCTATACCTGTAGAGGGCCCCCTTGGTGTGTTCCTCTTCCGGAACGGAACCACCTTGTTGGTTCGCTCGTTTCTTTTCGCAACCTACCTGATATACCCGTGGGCAGCATTTCTAACTAGCCTGTTCTCCTAGGATCGCTACCCGTTGTTAATATTACTCGCATTTTTATAGGCGCACGAATGCGCTGCATAACATTGTCTGGCTTGGATCGCTCGATAGCTTGGCAGACGAGCACTGCAGGAGAAGGAGGCAAAGTATGGCGGCCAGCAACAGCCAGGTGCCTCGGCGCACGTGGTTATTCTCTGCCAGAAATTCGGCCCGGCATCAAGACCCGAGCGGCACTGAGAAGAAGCAGCCGAGATGGAATATGGGCATGCTAAACGACAAGGAGACAATCGAGGTTCCAGGTATAGCCACTCCTCATTTTGCACCCACCTGGCCCGGTGGCCCCTTTTGGTAACACATATTGCAGGCTCAGTATTGCTTATTGCTGAGGACCGGAATGAACCACTTGGCCTCCGGAACGCCCCGGCGAGGACTTCACACTCATCTCTCCCTACCGGACTGCCCTATGAGGAGCAGCAACAGCGTTCACGCCCTGCAACTGCCCCTAAAGATGAGAAGAAGAAGACCAAAGACGGCCAAATCATTCTTGAACCCCAACCGGACGACTCACATAACGACCCGCTGAACTGGCCGGCTTGGCGCAGGGACTCGGCACTCCTGTCGTTGGGATTGTACTGCAGTAAGGAAGCTCGTATCAGTTAGCATATAGAACCGCACTCCCCTCCCTTCCCAGATTTAGCCTTGCTTCATAGAGAGCATCCGCTTGGCTACGACAAAGAAGGGTGTGTTTAATTCGTTGGACGCCCCTTTGAGACAAGATTGCCTCTACTCGAGGTTGCAAGAACTGACAAGACACATTTTCGAATCAATCCTTTACTAACCGTAGTCGTATAGTGGTCGGAGGGGGGATCACGCCAATAATAGCCGCAGGCTTTACAGATGTCGCTGAAGGTACAATCATCTCGATGGGCCCGCCGTGGTTTTCTGCTAAGTCATCTCTCAGATTACGGCATCGACGTTGAAGATGTGGCGCTTACGACAGGCTTGTATATGATGGGACTGGGTATTGGCTGCGTCGTATTCTCTCCTACCGCTATCCTCTACGGAAAACGTCCGGTTTATCTTTTCGGCGCTGTGCTGTTCGTTTTGTCGGCAGTTTGGTGTGCTTTATCACCCAACTTCACCTCTCTGATACTGGCGAGAATCTTCCAGGGAATCGCTGTTAGTCCGGTGGAGTGCCTTCCGTCGGCCACGATTGCCGAAATCTTCTTTCTACACGAGAGAGCGTACCGTATCGGTGTCTACACATTGCTCCTGCTCGGGGGTAAGAATCTAGTTCCCCTCGTCAGCGCCGTAATCATCGAGGGCCTCTCATGGCGTTGGGTATTTTGGTAAGTTGTTGACAGAACCCCCGGTTAACGAGGCGAAGGGGCGTTAGTTCGGCTCACGAATATACGTCTAGGATCGTTGCCATAGTAATTGTCTTCTGCGGCGCTCTCTTATATTTCTTCGTTCCGGAGACGTTTTGGGATCGGACCCCAGTCCCAAGGTCGCGCCGGCACCCCAGGCGGCCAGGCATTTTCACCAGGAGATCTGCGTCCAGACAAAGCGTACCGAGGCTGGCTCACGCTGCTAGGGAACCAGCTCCCGCTGATACCACGCGAGTATCGCACCCCACAGGCGAGAAGAGCGCTCAGGACTTCCAAGAGGGGGCTGCCCAATCACTGACATCGCCTATTCGACACAAGAATGTTCATGTAGGGTTTGCGCCTGATGTTAGATCGGACTCAGCTACCACGGCTGGACAAGCTGGCGACAGCCCATTGCCACTCATGACGGGATTGAACGGAGACGAGAAGACCACCCTGGCGCGGTCTCCAGAACATGAGACGAACCAATCCGCGGAGCCCCGCCCACCCAGCGTGCATTCCGGATCGCGCACCGATCGTCACGTGTCTCCTAGCAATCCCGTATCACGAAGGGGATCCGTGACGCTCGAGAAACCTTCGGCCCAGGCGCCGGAGATGCACAACTCTGATTTAGGACAGACTTTGCCCGACCATTTCCGGGATCCGGAAGCGGGGCTGCCTCGGCATGCTCATCATATGCTGAGCGACACGGAAAGCGAGAAGATGTCCACCTCGAACATGGCCGGGACGACAAGGGGTCAGCTATATACCCACGCATTACGACAGGCGCCGCCGAAGTCCTTTTCGCAACAGCTTAAGATCTATCATGGGCGGCTGAGCCAGGACAAGTGGTGGAAAGTGGCGGTTAGGCCATTAATTTTGTTTTCGTATCCCGCAGTCCTCTGGTCGTCAGCCATCTACGCGTGCTCTGTGGGATGGCTGATCGTCATCTCAGAGTCTGTCGCGCTTATTTACCGTGAAGGGACCTACCACTTCAATGCTCTGCAGACGGGCCTTGTCTACATATCGCCGTTCGTAGGCGGTGTTCTCGGCACGGCTGTAGCTGGAAAGGTTAGCGATGCCATCGTCAAGGCGATGGCTCGCCGAAATGGTGGGCTGTATGAACCCGAGTTCCGACTGGTCATGGCGGCCCCGATCGCCATCACGACGGTCATCGGGCTCATGGGATTTGGCTGGTCGGCAGACGTCGGCAACCCCTGGATTGTTCCGACCGTCTTCTTCGGGGTGGTCTCTTTTGGTTGCTCGCTGGGCTCCACGACATCGATCACATTCTGTGTTGATAGCTACCGCCAGTATGCCGGGGAGGCGCTTGTGACGTTGAACTTTAGCAAGAACATCATTCATGGCTTGGTGTTCAGTCTCTTTGTTACGGAATGGTTAGCGCACGAGGGTCCAAAGACGGTTTACATCTGGATCGGTATCATCCAGCTGATCATCGTCTTGTTCACAATCCCCATGTATATCTACGGCAAAAGAGCCCGGATGTGGACGGTTCGCAAGAACTTCATGGAGGAATGGTAGGGGTCGGTTGGGTTTCCGGGCACGGAGTTCAACGGGGGTGTTCTTATATGATTAGCATGTATTGGGCGTCATTGCATTGCTAAGCGGAACCTGCTGCATTCCCCACCATTCTCTACGGAAACAGACATTCGGGCCTACGTTGCATTACGGTTTCACGGTAATGATAACCGCAGGTAGACTGGGCATAGAAATGAACAAATTCCATGATGACCTCTGCGTATACTCATAGCCCCGTCTTCCATCCCCGCATATAACTATTCACCGAGGAGGACATTAGCGCCTTAATAAACTTGGGTATGTTCCTTGGAGTGCTACTCTCGTGTATATTATGACGACATCTAGTAAACGCCAAGCAACACCAAAGATAGCGACATGCTTCCCAAATTAGCAAGCCGCACGATTGAACTTGATACACTTGCTATCTGACTGCTACCTAGGTTCCAACCCACCCATCCAGCAATATATATACGTATAAGCAGATTAGGGCAGGTAACTTAGGCAATCTGTGTATCGCCTCCACTATACACGGCAACATTTCGAATCTACCGGCCTAGTTCCACTAGGATCTCCCGGTAATTGACATACCACGTCGCCGGTTACGTGTACGGAAAGCAATTGACCTCAAAGCATTACAACTTCCAGGTGCCTTTGACAGCTGCTCAAGCACGCAACCACCGACTTATACCTCTTACCCGAAACAATGTCGCCTGCCGTCCGAACGAAGCTGCTTCCGGTTCTGAAAGAGTTGCGCGCCTCTTCAACCGGCAGGACATTTGCTACAACCCGGGGGCTTCGCGCACAGAACCGGATCTACACACCGTATGTGATCCTTCCCAACGGCCCCCACTGCCGTTCCAATACCCATGGCTCTTCACCATAATCCTTTCCACGCGTATGGCGATCTAATTAACCCAATTTACTGCAATAAAAGCGTTCGTCGTCCCGATGACCTTCACACCTACCAGTTACTATCTTCTTCCTCCCGGCGGCCGCTCATCACGCTCTGGACGGCCTCGTGGTGCGCCACTTGTCGCGTCGTATCACCACTCCTGCAGTCCATCATCGAATCCGGCGTGGGTGAGGCTGAGGGCGGTGTCGGCTACTGTACCGTCGAGTATGACGCACCAGACATGATGGCTGGCGGACTCGGGATGACATACATGATTACGTCCATACCGACGCTCCTGGGTTTCGACGCCGGAGAGGCACAGACCCAAATGAAAGTCACCGATGCAAGAAAGTTGGCCGACCGGCCTTTCCTGGAAGAATGGATTCGTACCGAGGCTCGACGACAAGGTGGCCGCGGTGGCGGGGGTGGTTCGGGCATTCTCGGTGGGTTATTTGGCAGTTGGAAATAGAAGATTCCCTTCCTCGAATTTCGTTGCTTTGGTGGACTGGGCTTGTTAAGACTGACTCTCTACGCCTCTGTGACCACGACCGTTGCACTGTCAGCATTGCGATACTCCCGTGCCTCACGGGCGGACGAAGTAGAGCGCATTTTCCCACGGTTATGGCAGCCCTTTGTTGTCTGCGAATACTTGTGCCCTTTTATTTACCTAGTAACTACTATCGATTCGCACGTGCACTTGGTGGGCAAATCCCACGAGGAGCAGGAGGGGCTTCAAAAGCGACCCTCATCATCATGGCAGGTGAAACACCTCCTCGACCTCTTTCCACCAAGCTGGATCGCCAGACTCGCTGCTCTTGGCTCCAGGGACCAAGCTCTGTGGGTGGGGGGTTTCTACGTCAGCTGACATTCCAATGACGGTGTGCTCCATGTCTGCTTCGATGCCGTACCTCTTGGAAGCCATCCGTCATTGCCCACCATTCTCGCACTTTCGGGTTCTCACGCATGCGCTCCATGTCGCCGACATAGTCATACCCCACATACTTAAAGGTCGCGAACAGGATACCCGAGTCCTTGTCGTGGAAGATACTGTCTGTAGTTCCGCAGATACCGTCAGCGATGAGGCAGAGGACCGCGCCAGCGATTCAGGCGCGCAAGGTATGGAAACCGGACGGATAATCGCACTAACAGTCCTGGATATTGCAGACCTTGATCTGTTGTAAGACCTCGGGCCATACGGCGGCGTGGACTTGTTTGTATTTGTCAACGAATTCCGGCTTCAGCTTTACGATCTGCGCAATGCGGCGGCCGGGATACCGTTGTCGCGACGACTCAGACACCGGCTCATTCACGGACTCCCGTCTTGGGGGACTTGAAGATCCCGCTTGCTGGGAGGTCGGGGACCACAACATGATTGGCGTCAATAGCGTGGTGGATACGGGAGAACGCAGCTCGTCAGAGGCGCCCGGTGCCTCTTATCTTACTCTAAAACGGGGGTAGTTGACTCTGATCCCTTGTGCCTGAACAGTATCAAAATCCCTGTTGATCCACAGGCGGCCCTCGTAATAATAGGTAAATGAAGTATCCGATAACTAGATGATAACCTGGACTATCTCTGTTCGGCGGATATTAAGAGTGCGTAGCCTCGTTGACCGGTCGGTCGTTATTAAGACTTCGGGGCATGTTCTTTCGAGGGATGGCGATGCGGGGTACGGAGATCCGGGGGAGACCCCCCTTTCAGCTCCTCTGAGCACCCAATAGGCTAGGTAGACTGAATGGAGCAGGGAAATTATACCCAATTTGGATGGCAAGATATGCATATGCAGTCCTTCCCGCATGAGGCTATCTTTAATATGTTCTGTATTGCTTGGTTCGCCTCATTATCCACGGTGGTGTGTAGCGTACGTATGTTGTGTGTAACGAAGTGCCCCCCTATACAATCTCGAACTGTTATGAGGAGCCGGTTAGATTTTATCAGGGCTGATTTCGTCGCCATATGTAGATTCCTTGCCTAGGCTACTTCGTAGATATGCATAGGATTCACTTTGCGCTCGCCTGTATGCTTTTGGAGGGCCACGTGCCCATAGTATGCATCCAGATGGGGTCAGGTGAAGTCGGCAGGCTTCAGCATTGCATATATTTCTCTCCTCGGAAGGGGTTTGGAGGTCTTCGAGGCTTCGGGCATCTCCGCTTAGGCTCTCATGTCAAAGAGGTCGTGGCCAGTACCTCAATACACAACAAGTACATGTAGCCTGCAAGTGGGCATGCTTCGGTGGCATTACTGTATCATCGTGATATCGTGCACAAAGGTCCATGAGGGATGGATGACACGGCGAAGACATTTCCTAGCACTAGCCCCCAGACCGTGGGAACCAACACATATGCTTTCCCCGTTCATCGCCACCTAACCCATCCATTGAGCACAACGAATACAATGACTAGGGACCATTCTATAGTCGGCCAAGCCCATTCCTTTCCCCCAGAACTCCGGCCCATGCTGAAAGGGAACGTCCGTTCCTCGCCCCGTACCACCTCCTCAGAACCAGGGTTGAGATGCGTCTATACCTCCCATCCTCATGTGAGGATTTCTGTGAGTATATATGATACATTTTCCAGGACAGCCGCCGCCCCCAAGTGACCGCCACCGCCACTTAAAACAGATAGAAATGATTTCTACCGCTGACAAAATAAATAAACTCCCGCTAAGAGACGAAGGCACGGCTGAGTCGGGTCGGGATTACGATTACAGTCCAGGAGAACAAGAAACAGGCCAGCTGGGCTTAAGCGTGGACGCGCTTCCAGAGGAGTAGGAGAGCAATCGCTGCCATCTACGCATAGAGCGCATCGAACAAGTAGATGAAACCGAACAACAGGAAGGCAATAGCACCACCCACCGTGACTATGCCAGCCAGTTAGTCAACCTAACAATAGTAGACAAAGAAGAGAAGGATCATATTCTGGGACAACTTACCGACTTTGAGACTAACTTTCCCGGCAATGGCGCGACCACCAAGCACCGCAACTCCGGTGCAGAAAACATGACCAGCCAAGGCGCCCAGCGTAACCCACCAGTAATCCTGGCCGGCAGCCATGGCAATCGTGGCAATTTGGCTCCGGTCCCCCCATTCGCCCAGGAACGTCATGACGAAGGTCTGAACCCAAGCAGGACTGAGGAGCAATGAAAACAGGTTGGACAGGCCGACGATGACGCCTCCAACGAATCCACCCCGAGGCGAGGGACTTCGCGGCGGGGACATGGAAGGGCTGCGTGGCGGGGTAGGAAACCGAGATTGTGACCGTGATTTGCGACTACGATTGAGACCCATCTCCAGCGCGTAGGGGGTAACCGAGGAACTTCGGCGGCCCTGTTTCAAAGCTTGGTGTTCCTTCTCCTGGAGCTCCTGCTCAACCTCCTGCATCTCTGCCGTGACACCCTCGTTGGGATCCATGGCCATACCCTCGCGCAGCAGCTTAGCCCCAAAAACAAAAAACAAGCCGGCAGCAAGGAAAGCTGTTATACTCTTGGGGATCAGCGCCGGAACGGTGTGACCAAGTACGGCAGATAAGACGGTCATAACGAGCAGAGCACCAAAGGCGGCAGAGAAGACAACCATGCGATCGTGCTTCATTGCCATGAGGGCGGCCACGAGGAAAGTCTTGTCGCCAACCTCGGAGAACAGTATCATAGTTAAGGAGAGTACAAAGGAGTGGAATGGCTGGATGATGCCCTCGTTAGCTTCACCGGCTTCGTAATCATGGCCGAATGCCTTGGACGAAGACTTGGATGGTGTTGTAATGTCAAGGTGGTCCTTGTGGGCCGAGTCAGGGATGGGGTGAGGGTCATCCCGTAGTTTGTCTGGCAAGTCCTCCGGTTTCTATCAGGAAAATACGGTAGTTAGCATACCACATTGTAACAAGTTAGTGGGCTATCTAGGGCGGCTAGGGATCGTACCTCAAGCCCCGCCACATCATCCGCAGTCCGATATGTGTCTTCTTTGGCCTTCTCTCTGGATGGTTCTTTCTCATCGGCGGTCTTCCCCTTGCCCTGGTTAGACATAGGAGGTGCTTCGTTCGGGGTGAGGGGCACGTTCTCGACCTTTTCGCCCGTCTCCCCCTCCTTCACTTTCCGAGCCTTGTCCTTCTCACTGACGCCACCCTCTGTACCGGTGGTGCCCTGTTTAGGAGGTTGACGGTGAGGATCGTCCATGACACCATCGTTAGACTCCGGTATTTTTTTCCCGTCGATGGTTAAAGAATCCGAGTACGTTTCCTTGAGGGTGGGTAAGCCCTTGGACCCGGATGACTCGGCGGTGTCGCCACCCTTCTTGCGATCCTTGTCGGTGGTTATGAAGGGACCTTCGTGAGGCATGCCATCCTTGCCATCTACCGGAGCGTTCTTGGTGCCAACCTCAAGCTTGGATTTGGGCGACGACGAGGTGGAGTCCCGAGCAGATTGAACGCCAGAATCATCCGGTATTGCGACTCGAGCAGTGTCGAGAG
Organism: Monosporascus sp. GIB2; assembly: GCA_004155935.1. NCBI lineage: Eukaryota > Fungi > Ascomycota > Sordariomycetes > Xylariales > Monosporascus > Monosporascus sp. GIB2. The sequence goes on along the minus strand of QJNV01000012.1, from coordinate 347,935 downwards.
TAGCAGCCACAGCGAGGGAGGGTAAGAGTAATAGGAGCAAAGGTGCGCGCTGATGTCGGATCCTCATGGTGAATAGTCGAGGCTGCTGAATGCAAAAAGAACTGTATACAGCGCGATGTGTCCTTGCGTATAAGAAATGCGTTGCGGGAAGAAAAAAAAGATCTACAAGGAGGCTTCGACTAAGACTTTTGCTACGCCGGCTTCCGCATATGGGCGAATCGAATAAGACGATCGAAAATCGATGCGCATTGGCTGCGAGGGGAGGGAGAAACAATATTCGGGGTACCTGCTAGGTAATCGAGGCGTTAATCTGATTGGCGAGAAACAAAGACAGGACGGTTGGACTGAGAATTGGAGCGGTCGCGTTACGGGACAGGCCGTACGTACTGCAAGGTATTACTCCGGTGGGTAGGGATCGAGAAGAAAAGTTACAGACGAGACGAAGGTGGACGGAGAACAGGCGAATTAACAACAGGGGCTTGAGAAGGTGATTTTGAAGTCCGATTGGTTTTCCTCTTGCTTGTAATTCCAAATTTCCTACCACCATGCATACGACATCATAAATATAGTTGGGAAAGGGGAAACAAGCAAATAAAGTGATGGAAGATTGGACGTACGTCAGGAGGGCAAAGAATGGGCTTGGTTGGAAATAGAAGCTAGTGGTGCTTGTATTGGATAAACCGAGATGTGTAAAATGATTGATTGGAGTTCTGATAATACTACCTACTAGGTACATAAGTAGTAGGCTAGAATGCAGACCACAATGGCAACATTGAATAAGCGATACATTCATAGTACATACAGCGATATGTATCTCAAGATCGCATAAATGCACGTACCCCTACTAGATGCATTCACATATGTGCGCAAACTCAATTAAGCACAGGTCGCCGCGTATTTTTATGCTCAAGCGCGAGTGCTTATACGCATCCTCCATAGGTATTGCAATAGTTACTTGCAACGGAAAACGTGCGCTAGAACACGGGGTATGCCCGTTAAGTACTTAGCCGGACAGATGCTACGCGTCCTTCCTCGAGAAAATAGGGGCTTACCCCTGTCACAGTTAGAGCTATGGTATAATGACACTATCTTCATGTAAGTAGGTAGGCAATATTTATATACTGTACGTGTTTACACAAGTTCCTCTAGGGGTATTTTGTACGATGCGCTATACCATGCTTACAAACTCAGACGTCTTCTTTAATAACTTTTTATATTAACTCTTTCGGGGCAGGCTTTAATCAATGCCAAGATAATGATGCCCTTGTGCGGGAAGGCGGTACCCTTATTAAACGATACAATGATATTTTCCCAGAAACAGGCCGTTGACTAACGTTAGCTATACACTTACAGCATGAGGAAACACGTGATATGTTAGGGAGGATCGTCACTTATCTTCGAATTTGCCAGCCTCTCAGGTTGCAAATGTTTGAATTCGAGAGATAAAAGAGTTTGCTGACTATTCACATGGAGTCTTTAGAAACTGCTCTACTACTGGGATACTTCAGCCTTTCATACCTAATATGACTATTTTCTATACGTACACTACCTACCTAGGCAGGTAATGTTCATATCGTAAATTCGAACACACGGAAAGCCAGAATGCAATCACACTTTTCTTTTTTATTCTTCGAAGCTTTCTCCTGGCGCCGAAATAGCAGGCAAGCCAAGAATATGCCAAGACTACCACAACCTCGTCCCTGAACGCTGATCCTTTCCACTCGACTCATAACGTCTGCTAATTCTTGCGCTATAATTGCCAGCAACGCTTACCAGACACATAAATTCTCGCAATGTAACTCGGTACAGCCCGGGACGGCATGGACGTACGGTATCTACAAATTGAGTGGCATCACGACCTCTACTTTCTCACGTGGATAATTAAATAAAGTCTAGTGCTACGGGAACACCCGAAAAAGATCCGCATTAGTGGCCCCACGGGCTTACTATCTGCAGGGCACTGTGAACCACTAGCACCCAAGTATCATCAGTCCACATTCCATGTATGGCAATATGTAACCCACCGGATCCAACATTTTTCGGGCCGGCTGACAACAAGCAACGTGCTTCCGACCCCGGTGGATCTTCTACGTCGGCACAGTAGTGCCAGGAGCGGAACCGATTCCCCAGGTCGGGGACTCGGAGGACCGAACGAACCATGGTCGTTCAACAGGGGAAAGGGCTACGGAAAGCGCCCTTGATAACATATACTTTTTATTAGTATCCCAACGTGGACATGTGGAATCGGAGTCGGATACTAGTCGTGGATTACAAAAACCCGCCCATGTTCAAGGTAGGTATCAGTTAACTGCCGCTTCGTTATGGCATCGAAATCACAACGTTTTATTCCTACTAATAGGTATCTCCGATGAGGCCGGCCACACGCCGGCTGCGACTTCGCCTGTGTCAACCGCTGGTGCAAGGCGGCACTACGAAGGCCACGTTATCCGGCCATCCACCGCCTAGTTAGGTCAGCCATGTGCATCCGACAGCCGCGAGCTGCACGGTACGTAGTAACAAACGTACCAGATGGACGGGTGGGTCTCATCACTTGCATAAGGCTGCAAGGGCGTGGGAGAATATGCAAGGCTCCAAACAACGTGGCGGCAGCCGCGTCCGAGCTTTGACGACCCAGATGGCAGACAGCCAGATGTTCCGAGTTCGCGCCCCTCTCTATTGCGGTAATAATAATGGTGATGGTGATGGTGATGGTGATGGTGATGAAGGGAACGGGCCCCACCATGTGACTCCACCATACCTTGCCCTTCTATCCCTTGCTACCCGCTGACAGGCTGGTCGGAGGTCCAGGGTTGCGATATTGATTGCGTAAGGGTCAAGGTCCGGGCAAGCGGTTGGTAGAACTACCTCGAATACTGTCTTGCCTGCAAGAGGTAGGGACAAGCAGGGTCTACTCCGAGCGAGGATACAGGCTCGTATCCCTGCCGAACTGCAGAGACGGCGAGACACTGGACCCAGCATAAATAACCTGCTCTACAGCACCATTCCCGTAGAGCCCCATGTGAACCCCAAAGGGGTATGTGACCTGAATTCCCGGGGATCGGATGCCATTATATCAAGACTTGCCAAGGCCGTGCAACCAACTTGTTGAATCCCATCCCTGCTCTATCCCGCTGCCCGGGCCGTAATCGGGTGGCGTGCTTCGGTCTATATCTCCTGATATCGCCCTCAACCGATTTTCACCTTGCCTTCGTCTCCGCCGGTAGTCGTTAACGGTCCTGCCTACTATTCCCTCTGATAGCGCATCACGCTTGGTCGCAAACTTTGCTAAGAAATTGTGTCACGATACCGCGCTCCCTTCCATGTGTAGAGTTGCTCCAGCTTCTCAGGGGCCAAGTCCTTCAAATTCCGGATCTCCATGCCATCTTTAAAATCTAGCCCCGGGCGGTAAACCCGGGGCTTGACCATTTGCGGCCGTTGATTTCTGAGAGGCTTCTCGAGTAAGTTCACCGACAAACCGCTCACGAGATGCATGAGTACTGAAACTGTCTCAGACTCACAGAGTCGTCGAAAGAGCTTGCAAGGCTCTACTAGAGTCTCCGTACTAACCGCTAGGGAGTCGGCCAGCAATCGATGGCAAAGGGAACCACCACCCAATTAGACTAGCTCCGATAGGGAGAGTCTGTGTATTCTGGGCGTTTCGAGCGATTCAGACTGTTTTTTGCAAGTCATGTACCTACCGCACTATTCGGTTTGGAAACCGCGAATATATGGGACTGAAATTTATCGAGTTACAAAGAAGAAAAAGTTCCGTCACTTGGTAAGGCGTAGCAAACTCAAGCATTTAACTCGGTGTAAAGGTTAAGAGTCAAGCACAAGATATCCCCCGGCTAAAGGATGGAAGCTCGTACTGCTCTGCTGGAGTGGTCATTCGGCGGGTACAAACGGTATGAGTGCTGCCGGTGCTTCTCGGTCACCAATGCCTCTCGGAACACCGTATTTGACGTGTATCGGCCAAAGCAGGCACTCCGAAGTCGGGAGTAGCCGAACGATGAGGACCCGGCGCTTCTAAGACGGAGAACAAGACACAAATAACACAACGCAAACTTCATTAGTCCTTTCCAGACGGCCACTTATAGCTTACCTATCCAGTCGTAAGCAAGACATGCCGGTTTCCTTGATAAAGTGGGTCGAGAAAAAATGTGGGATTGGTTATATATTCTGGCTGTGACAAAAACCCTAGGGCTGTCAAACTACCTACATACTAGCTAGGTAGGTATGTAGTTTGGTCCCTTCCGTCATGTAGCGCTCCTTCGTACAAAAACCAGCGCAAAGTGCTCATAAGCTGTCTATCCTAACAAGCAAGGCGTAAAATACCATGCCACATGTTCTATTAGGTGATGAGAGTCTGGTCTTCCTTCACTTGCAACATGCAAAGCGAAGATCAAAGTTAATGAAAAAGCGATCCCCACTCTATACACTCCACCCAATAAACGGGGGAGTTTTCTATTATTTCTTCACTCGGCACTCGGGCAAACAGTAGCTTAGGTAAGCAACCTATTACAAGCTCAACCCCATCGAAAACGTATGGGCTAGGATGACCCCGGAGACTTGTATGCGGAGATACATTCCGATTCGCAGTCATTAGACGAAGAAGCATTATATTTGGCTATAATGGATGCGTAAGAAGCAATTACTAGAGATCTTTTACTGCAATTATCATTATTATAATAGGACCGGATAAAACGGTATTATGATAGTAGTGGGAAATAAGGAAATTTTTTTTTTTTTTAGAAATCTCACAATGTTACTTTACATACAAATTGTTTAGGGATTAACATTAACAGTATTTTATTAGCTTAATTAAAAAAAACTTCTAAAACTACTCTTATTATTTTATAATATTAATAAGTTTTTTAGTACTTTTAGGATTTCTTTTTAGCTATAAACTAAGTTTTAATTAAATTTAAAGTTATTATATTTTATCTTTATTTAATAGTTCTTATTAGGATGTAAGGTAGCTGAAGGAATTTTGGGTGTAGGGGATCCCTAGGGCAACGGGGGTGTGGGCGCAATAGCTCTACTATTATATCTAGCTAGCTACTCCTACACTACTCCTACTTAGTTACAATAACAACAAAGAACAACGAATCCAGAGAATCATAACCTTGCGCCCGTTTCTTTACAGTTCTTTAATAAAATAAAATCAAACCCCTTTATATTATTATATTTAATGGAAAGTACCTTCTTGTTAGTATGTAGTTAGCGACTCATTTGATACACACATGTTTCAATACCTGATTCGGTACAGTAGTACCTCTGCTAGCGTTAGTGCAAAGCTAACAACCCTCTCCTAACCCAACCCTTATTAGCGCGGATAACCATCCATCTCATTTAAGCAAAAGAGGAACAGAGCAAGCTGACTTACACCCGCGACTACTCATAGCTCCTCCCATGTCCCTACGCCATCATCGCACCACTTCATCTAGTCCCGTAGTAAACCCGAATATGTCTGGACGACGTGGACGTCCGCCCAGCCGGCGCTCCGGGTCTGCTGAGCCTACTTCAGAGTCAGCTATTAGGCACACCAGACGTAATGCGCGACGTAATGGAGCTTCTACTAAATCCACCGAGATGTCTCCAAGTCAACCCCATCTTAAGAGGGCCACTCGCAGCACCACCATTCTCGACGATGACGGTGTCGTGGCTAGTTCTCCCCTGAAGATCGCCCAGCGAGGAACTAGACGCCAACGCCGCCGGAGCATCGAGAGTGTTCCCACTGGCGACTTCATCCTCAAAAGTTCCGGCGAATATGTCAGTCCCGAGCCTGAGGACGATCATGTGGTGGAACTTGAGGGAGGCCTTGAAGAAGAGCACGAGGAAGACGTCCCGGAAGGTGTCGAGGGCGAGGGGTCTGGGGGAGCATCTAACGTAGATCGTAAGTTAATCCGCATGACCAGGCTATTCTAGGCTAATACCCCCGTTAGATGCTCCCGCGATGACCGACTCTGTGGAGGCTAGAGATGCCCAAGTTCCAGCTAGGGCGTTCGGTGACAGCGAATCAACCATAGAGAGAGACGCAAGGATTCGGGCATTGCTAGAGATCGCACTACCCGATTTCTCGCGGATATGCGGCAAGATCCTCGAGCAGCTAAAAGCTATGGGAGATGGCATGCCATCAACGACGGATTGTATGAGATTGGACGTCCTCAAAATACCCTACAATGCTTGGCGGCTTGCGTTCACTGACAGTGGTATACCGTTCATCAACCTCGAGCAGACCTCCTTCGGTCTCCTTAGCAAAGATGACACAGCGTCACGAGCCGAAGCCCGAAAAGCAGTCTGTTCCGGTAACCTTGTGTCACTCCTGGCGCTTATCGTCGATATCAGAGTAGGCAAGAGACAGGCTGCACCGATTTTGCAGGATCTTGACGACGCGTTTCCTACCTTGTTCGATCCTACCTTCCAGGGTCGCAGGGACGGGATCGCGGAGACTTTTGACTTAGCTCTTCGCATTAGGTGCCGCCGCCTTGTCGACTCGCTCTCCGCGGCATCTGAGCAGCCAATCTCCCTAGCTGCACGCATCTTCTGCGATAGAATGGACGAAGCATCGGCTCGTGCTCGGCAAATTCTGGAAGATGGGCCCTATAAAAACCTTGCTGATGTCAACGTGAACGAAGACGACGTATCCCGCGAAATCTACCAAAAACGCTTGAAGCAGCTAGTGTCTCGACTCTCCAGTGGCGATAAGTCGGAAGTCCGAGCCTCTCTGGACGCCACATATCCGCGAGAAACCTTACTTAGCGACTTGAGATCCTGGGCACTGACGAGCCTGGAGCGGCTGACCAAACCGTCACCTATGGCCGATGGTAAACCCGGCCGTCCTGTAGCCGATACTCGTAACACAAATGCAAGCTCTGCTCACGATGGATCTGAGCCTCCATTCGCCGATGCCGAGGAAGGCGCCCAAGCCGGCTCGGACTCCGGTTCGGACTCCGAGTCACAAGCTATCCATTTCCCGGCGTTGAAGGGTCCCGAGTAAGTACTCGGAAATATCGGATCCATACAGGAGATTCATGCTAACCTACCTTCTCCTCTTTTCTACAGGGGAAGTTTCTTCGACGGCTCCGTCACGCTAGCAGAGGTGAGACGGAGTGAAAGACTGACGTCGGAGAGAGCTAGCCTCGTGCTGCCCTCAAATCAACAAGCTGTGAAGGGGAAACAGAAGGATTCCAATCTCCACGACGCCATACGCCGCCTTGACTCCACACGTGTGTTGAGCGCTCTCGACGACCGCCCACCTTCGGTACATCCTTCTAATAACCGTGGTGGTGACTCAATCTCAGTTGTGCAGTCAGCGGCGACATCCACTCGGCCGGGAGCTGCGAAACGCCTACGTTCTGTCGATTTCGATAATAACGAAAATGATTTCGAGGTGAAATCGAGTCTTACTAGTAGGGCCAGGCGGGCCCGGATTGACGACACGGGTACTTCCGAGACATCCCCTAGACGCCCTCCATTATCGGGTCAGCCTCCAACAAGCTCCTTGGAACCCGTGCAGGAACTTCACAGACTACCCCAGTCAAGCTTGCCTGTGGGCGGAGAGCTCCAAGGGCACCACCTTATTGCCCTGAGTCAAGACGTCCGAAACATCAAACGAGACTTCAACGCAGGTCGGCCCCGACAATCTCGAATACCCTGGTCGGCTGAAGATACGGACCTGTTAATCAAACTCATAGCCAAGCATCGTTGCTCGTGGAGTGCGATTGCCGAAGAAGGGGGCTTTGAAGTCCCACGCGATCAGCAAGCAGTACGTGACCGAGCCCGTAATCTTAAGGTCCTATTCCTCCAAGGTGATAAGGCCCTTCCCGCGTGCTTCGACATGGTCGCGTTAGGCCAGAAGGAGAGAAACACGGTCATAAGAGTCGGTAGGAATCCAGACCGGAGGGAGAGTGACTTGGACCAGGATAACAACGTTATCAACCATATATGGGTACCCTGAAGTTGCAATTAACTACACGCCATGGAGGATGCGGGAGACTCTTTTGCCCACTAGGATGAGAGGCGGCATAGTTGCCAGCCGGCTATATGGTCTGGTCCCGGTCATAGGCTTGTGTTTTGATCGAAATCTAGGCGTTTAATCCACATGCTAGATAATGATACCCTCGTAGCTAGATCTAGCAATTACTTGGAAATAGTACTGAAATTCATTGGTCTTTCACCAGCGGGGCATTGGAGGGGTACCACTGAGTGAGCTTACTACGGCGCACCCCGCTAACTAGGTTTTACTGTGAGCATACCGGATGCCCTTTGTCTCACGTCCATCCTCTTTCCTCCGTTCCCTACTGCGGCCACTCCTTATATACACGCCGGAGCTTGTCTCCCCAATCACCTCCTACTCGGTTGTTTAGGTTGTGACGTGAACTCGTGAAGGCCGCGTCCGTGCTGGTGGCAGGTGTGGCCCCCTGTGTCACGTGACCACATACAGGTACGTCAGTGGGGCTCGTTGCCTGTCAATTTTTTAATATTTTTTTGCCACGACAACCCCGCAGTCGTGCAACGAAAATCTTATAAAGTTACAGGACCGGACCTCCTCTTCTCCCACTTCCTCCTTTACCCGATTGTCCTCGCATACCGCTGTTCACTTAGCATCAGCATCTGCAAACCGTGAGAAATCCCTCTCTTTCCTCGTAAAATATCTGCGTTTGTCTGCTAACTATTTCCCTCCAGTTTCCCTACTTCCTACTTCACCAGAACTCTCGTCAGCAGATTTTCCATCCGCCAAAATGGGGTATGTTCGACTTCGCCTACGAATCATTTATCATTCAACCGTGTTCTCAAGCTGACCTCCGTTCTAGTAAGGAAGAGAAGATTCACATCAACGTCGTCGTCATCGGCCACGTCGACTCTGGCAAGGTAAGCCGCTTTCGAGCAGCCCGTCGGCCTGTAACCTACTAACGAGCATCTTCATAGTCGACTACCACTGGCCACTTGATCTACCAGTGCGGTGGAATCGACAAGCGAACCATCGAGAAGTTCGAGAAGGTTAGTCGAGCCCGCGATTCGAGCACCTCTTCAACAATATCTTCGTTCGGTTTCACAAATTCCTGCTCACAAACTTCTCCACCGCTTTTGTTATTATCTTCTGCGTAGACGACGTCACTTCACATTCAACGTCCACAAGTTTATTTACCGTTTTCCCTAAATTCTTTCGTTCCACGGCTTAGTTACGCCTAATCTACCCCCACCACGTTGATACCCTTCGCCTTACCCCTCATTCGCGCCAAAGTGGATCCTAGGCTCAAACAGTTTTTTCGAAAGGGAAAAAAAAACTTGTGCCCCGCCAAAATCTGCATCGCTGCCAAGCCACCAGAGTGTAATGCTGACCCCTCCACTAGGAAGCCGCTGAGCTGGGCAAGGGCTCCTTCAAGTATGCCTGGGTTTTGGACAAGCTCAAGGCCGAGCGTGAGCGTGGTATCACTATCGACATCGCCCTCTGGAAGTTCGAGACTCCCAAGTACTATGTCACCGTCATTGGTATGTTGTAGTTGCCCCGTGTTTTCCAAAAGTGTCCGCCTTAAATGCAGGACTGACCCTGCCGCCCCACAGACGCTCCCGGTCACCGTGACTTCATCAAGAACATGATTACTGGTACCTCGCAGGCCGACTGCGCCATTCTTATCATCGCCGCTGGTACTGGTGAGTTCGAGGCTGGTATCTCCAAGGACGGCCAGACCCGTGAGCACGCTCTGCTCGCCTACACTCTGGGTGTCAAGCAGCTCATCGTCGCCATCAACAAGATGGACACCACCCAGTGGTCCGAGGCCCGTTACCAGGAAATCATCAAGGAGACCTCCTCCTTCATCAAGAAGGTCGGCTACAACCCCAAGCAGGTCGCCTTCGTCCCCATCTCCGGTTTCAACGGCGACAACATGCTTACTCCCTCCACCAACTGCCCCTGGTACAAGGGCTGGGAGAAGGAGGGCAAGGGTGGCGCCAAGTCCACGGGAAAGACTCTCCTCGAGGCCATCGACGCCATCCAGCCCCCTGTCCGTCCCACCGACAAGCCCCTCCGTCTCCCTCTCCAGGATGTCTACAAGATCGGTGGTATCGGAACTGTGCCCGTCGGCCGTATCGAGACTGGTACCCTCAAGCCCGGTATGGTCGTCACCTTCGCCCCTGCTGGTGTCACCACTGAAGTCAAGTCGGTCGAGATGCACCACGAGCAGCTCACCGAGGGTCTCCCCGGTGACAACGTTGGTTTCAACGTGAAGAACGTTTCCGTCAAGGAAATTCGACGTGGAAACGTCGCTGGTGACTCCAAGAACGACCCTCCCTTCGGCTGCGAGTCCTTCACTGCCCAGGTCATCGTCCTCAACCATCCCGGTCAGGTCGGTGCTGGTTACGCCCCCGTCCTCGACTGCCACACCGCCCACATCGCCTGCAAGTTCTCTGAGCTGCTCGAGAAGATTGACCGACGTACCGGTAAGGCTGTTGAGGCCAGCCCCAAGTTCGTCAAGTCTGGTGATGCCGCCATCGTCAAGATGGTTCCCTCCAAGCCTATGTGCGTTGAGGCTTTCACCGACTACCCTCCCCTGGGTCGTTTCGCCGTCCGTGACATGCGTCAGACCGTCGCCGTCGGTGTCATCAAGGCCGTCGAGAAGAAGAAGGATGCCGGCAAGGTCACCAAGTCGGCTGCCAAGGCTGCCAAGAAATAAGTTATACCCTAAGAAATTTCTTGTACCACACCTTGCGCGTGCTTCTCTCGCGACATGATCATGCCTTGACGAATTCCCTTTGCTTTGCACGATCTGATGGACGTATGACTACGGAAATGGCCATATGAGAGGAAGGGTTATGGGCTTTATGCGATGAATCTTCTCACTGGTGCCTGTAGTAGGGAAATAGAGTCAATAGACCGTGATGTTCTGAAATGCCTTTTGCGCCTTCGTAGTATGTGGGATGAACGTATCTATGTTGCCAGCGTATGATATCCCGGTGGGAGGGAGGGCTGCAGCGTCACTTGCCACGAAAGCCCTCACAGTTGATTGATGTAAGAGGATATTGTCATAAAATATACATCGGTATTACAGTATCTTGTTACAAGGCGTCTACATCATTTGGCATGTCTCATACAACGGCTATGAAGTTCTGCGTTGGCCCCCAGAATATCCAGACCATATTGAGTTGGACCTTGCGAAGTTGTAACAGCGAGCTAGGAACTCCGTCTGGAGCCCCTCCGGATCCTCCGCCTCAGACTCACCGTCTAGGATGGGCTCGAGGCTGACTTCGGCGCGGCGCCCGCCGCCCTGCCCCGCTTCGATCGACGTGTACGTCAGCCTCTGCCCCTCGTAGGGTATCGCCACGGAGCGGCGCAGCTCAAGGCCGACGAACTCATAAGTGGTGCTGACGAGCTCATCCTCGTCGTCCGGACTCCGGCGGCGCCCCCGGGACCCAGCGCCGGTCGCCCCCGCCACGGCCGACGGCTCGGGCCGGCTGAAGAGCCGCAGCGGGACGGGGAACTTCTGACGCGGCGGCATCTCGAGCTTACCGCGGGCGAGGTCGAGGCGCGCGTTGGACAGGAAATCGGAGATGGGCTGCCAGTTGGCGAGGGCGTCGGCGCCGCCGGCGGTCTCAAGGGCGGCGTGCCGGGTCTGCACGACGCGCAGGTCCGCGGGCGATGACGGCAGCATGACGTCCGAGACATGCGACTCCGCGATGGCGCGCAGGCTCTCGACGCCCGTGATCTCCGTGTCGGTGGCCGCGAGCCGCAGTTCGAGCATTGGGGCTCCCGCGACCGTGTTGGGCGCGCCGCCCATCTCGTCCTCGGCCTCAACCTCGGCCTCCTTGTTGGCCTTTCGCCCGGCTCGCCGCCTCGTCTTGCCCGTGGACAGCGACTTCGGCGGCGCCGTCTCGCCCGAGGTGGGGTTGGGGCTCGGCCAGAACCGGATGACGATGGTGGACGTGGTCTGAACTAGGGTGGATTCGGCGGCGCCCCTGGCCTCGAGCCTCGCGAGGTGGAGAGGGTGCGGCGTCACGGCGGAGAAGATGCGCGGGTGGTGGGCTGTGAGGAGATCGGGGAGGGGTGGTGGTAGAGCGTCTGGTTGGTAAGCATGCAGCAAATGGCCGAAGTAAGCTTTAGACGATGTCTCAAGGGTTTTTCCCCACTGGACATTTTGCGCCGGAGGTATGTCATCCGCGGAGGCTTCCAGACTCTCTTGACCGCCTGGGCGGATCGGTAGCGGGAGATTCCGTAGAGGACACCCGACTTCACGAGTCTCGACCTTCGGTTTGGGATCGAGGTCGGATATCGGAGTTTCGGAGGGTAGTGGGAGGACGTAACGAGCCCATTCGCCCATCTTATCCTTCCAACTCCATTTGTCCTTGCTCGTCCGGTCCACGACGAAACGGCCGCTGCTTTGGTCCGGCAGAGTTTCGGCGTAGAGGTTTGTTGAGGCCCTTTCGGGCGCCAGGGCGGTCCAGAGGAGTCGGAAAACGATATGTCGCAGATCCTCGAGACACCGACTATCACGTGTCCTCGGCTCGATCCAAGTGACATGAAGCTGTAACTAGAGCGTATCAGCACATAGGGGCCAGGAAAATGAGGGTGGGGGCATACTGACGCGATTTTGTGTCCGGCTCTTCCTAATGTGGGTGTTGGTGATACGGCCGACCTCCTCTAGCAGCGCGTCATCTAGGGACTCGGAAGGAAGGATGCTCAAGGGGATGGAGCGGCTCGTCACACCCTTGAGAGTGCTGTGAAGATGTTTGAGTAGAACTTCGGCCTTGGGTTTCGTCGTCACCAGTCGCAATGACTTTGATTCTCGGAAGGCCTCGATTTTCTCGCCAGGCTCCAACCAGGTGTCGCCTAGCCGGGTCATGAAGCGTTGTGCGCCACCTGGAGCACGATAGGGGTTTAGTATAATGGAAAATGGTCACGCAAGATCAGAGACAGAAAGGAAAGAGACCCGAGAGGTGTTGAGAGAGCGCTCACGCATTAAGAGGGTGAACTCCCAGTTCCGGAGCCTGACCCAGACCTCCCCTAAACCCGAACTGAGCTCTTGTATCGACAGCGCCCAGCACTCGCGCAGTATTCGGATAGCCAACTTCTCCTTGTCGGTAGTGGAGTCTGATATATACCCATGAAGATTACGACCGGTTCCTTCTGCAATGCTGCCATCGCCGGTCAGGGGCGCCCATGGGCTTATACTTTTGATCCAGTCGTACTCCTCTGGGACGCCACTTCCACCTGCGGATGGGACCGACTCGGAGTCTCCGGCGAGAGACCCGTGGGCGCGAACATCGGCTTCCTGCTTGAAGTTTTCTATGTAGTCCTTCAGCTGGCTCTTGAGGAAACCGTCGGTTAAGGCCTTTTGCAGTTTCCGAAACGCCTTCTCCGACAGCAACGTCTCGGTCCTGGGCCAGAGCTCGTCGATGTTGGCGCGGGCCTCTTCGGGTGTAGCCGGTTCGCTTCGGGTGTCGAGCAAAGCTTCCACGTCGGTCGGTCCGGGTTCAGCGCCGAGGATTACGGAAGCGAGTCGCTTCTTCCGGTACACGCCCTCTTTCAAAACAAGAGCTTGAGCCGGCTTTCCGAGCATGTCGGTACCCAGGCTCTCGGTCGCTTCAACGAGAACACGGCCTTTGGCTACGTGCCTCTTGGTTCTGGACTTGCCTATCTTGAGTCTCTTGACCCTAACCGGGCGGCGGCGGTCTGGAGGCCGCTTAGCCTTGGTCGCGGCATCGTTACGGAGAATACCCGAGAACAGAGAATCGAAATGTTCTGGGCCTTCGTCTTGGCCTTGATCCTGATCCTGATGATGCTTTTGCGGCTGTTCCTCTGTTTCTTGTTGCGGCTGCTCTTGGTCGCTCGGAGGAGCAGTCGACTCAGTTGCGAAGCATCGTATATTCCGTAGACTCGGTATAGTCTGTCTCTGCCCGAAAGACCGAGTTCCGGGTATCGGTGGAAGACGGCGGGAACTCTGGCTTCGGAGAAGAAGGCGCAATCTACATCTGAGGCAGACGGAGGCAGTAGAGAGATTTCTTGTGAACATCAAGAGCGGCTTTGATCTGTTGTTGTGACGCAGAGAGAGAGGTTGAGAATTCTTTTCCTCCCAATTAATACTGATTCTGGCATAAAGGCCGAATGAAACAAACTGCCGTTTTAATAGGCCAGAGAACCCTTCTCAATTGCTAGGTCGAACTGCAGATAGATGTATACGATATATATCTATATATGTATTGCGTATGTGTATATAAATATATATATGTATATATAATGATACATATATGTGTATGTATATATATATGTGTAGGTGTCTATCTATAAGGCATATAACATTTCGCGCGGGGCTACTCAGAAATTTTTTTTGTTTTTTAAATTTTTTTTTCCCCCTTTTTATTGACCTCTCACCTGAGAATTTCGACTGCCCAATCGGGCTAATTCCATATTGGGTACTTCTTATCCACTTGCGCATGTGCCTATGATTCAAACATTCCACTTACCCGAAAAAGAAATACCGTCTACATTCATCGATGTACTACGTAGTATACCTTATCTGCCCTACAGATGCGAAGGCGCGCTTGCGTCCGGTTCACATGAATGGGTCCATCAACTAACTTGGTTGAAACCGCGTCCGCCCTGATATAGTGATACTACGCAGCTCCCTATATACGTCAAGGCCACCTAGATATAAAGAGACAACGTATACCAAGCAGACGTTTTTACTACGGTATATCAGGGTCATCCCCCGCTTTCCAGCATATTACGAGACAGACAGACCAACAGCAGTTAGTTAGTTACCTGTAAAGCCGCCGCAGCCATGCCACCTCAGACTCAAAGGCGCAGGCGCACAGGCAACGCTGAGCCCGACGGTTACGAGAACGAATCCCGTAGACGCCAGCCTCGGCATGCTGCCAACGACTCCGATGATTCAGATGCGTCAGAAGGCGACCAGGACGACGATGTCGATATGGATCGATCCGCCCAAGGTGACGAGGAGCAGCTGATTAAAAAGCTTGTGCGATACGCTCTAGCATGCGAATACGCAAGGATCCCCATTCGAAGAGATGGCATTCGAGATAAAGGTGATTGATCGTCGGCTGTCTAGACTTATGTCTCGCCGTCTTTCTAATTTTGGAGTACCTCAGTCCTCGGAAATAACGCCAGGTCGTTCAAACGAGTATTCGACGGCGCCCAGAAGCAATTACGCCACGTCTTCGGCATGGAGATGTCCGAATTGCCTGTTAAGGAGAAGCGGACACTCAAGGAGAAGCAGAGTAAGATATCTCCATCCATTGTTTCCTACTGTCACTGCCATTGCTTTAATTAATGCGGGCTGACTGCTTTCACCAGAGGCGTCCGCCAGGAAAGCAACCTCCCAAGCACCTCAATCCTCACGACAGTACATCCTGATCTCCATCCTGCCTAGAGAATTCAAATGCCATGCCATCATTGGCCCGGCCAGGGCACCAAGCTCTCAAGAGGAAGCGTCCTACATCGGGTTCTACACCATGATCATCTCCCTTATCGTACTGAGCGGCGGCGAACTCAGCGACATGAAGCTCAAGCGTCACCTCGGTCGCATGAATGCCAGCCAGAACCTCCCTATGGATAAGACGGACAATGTCTTGCAGAAGCTGGTCAGACAGGGCTACCTTGACAAGGTGGTCGACAAGTCGGACGGGGACGAAGACACGGTAACCTGGTGTGTCGGCCCGCGTGGCAAGGTTGAAGTTCCGCCGCAGAGCATCGCGGCATTCGTCACGGAGGTCTGGGGCGAACTACCAGATGACTTCAATAAGAAACTGCAGAAAAGTCTTGGTCTGCAGGACCCTCGGGTCCAAGCGGAAGACGGTGGCGCTGAAGAATGAGGGCGGCATTTGGAGATGTGATGAATGGTGTCACTGCTTGGGGAAGGGAATGGTGACGCAACGGATATGGCGTACGTTGTTTCGGGCTGGACTATTGATACCACAGCATCAGAAAATGCCGGGGAGGAGGCATGGCTGGCTGATCTGACGTTTATCCGGGGTTGAATTCGTGTGTATACCACTCGCAGCGCTAGATGAATCGCGAGACTCCGTCTTCCGGTTCTCGCGAACCGCGTCCCCCTCAAAGTGATTTTATGCGTTTCTCGAAAACCCGTGGTTCGTTTTGCGTGACACTAGCATCCACTGTGCTCGAGGATTGAGCTACCCTCAGTTTCCTTGTACAGATCTCGATATGGGCTCGTCTCCCTCTCGCGGGGGAGGGGGGCCACAAGGTTGAATCATCTTTCGGATGAGCTGGGCGCGAACCTTTGCAGCGGGTTCATTCTGCGCAAGGGAGATATAGGCTAGATGGGGGGGATGGCCGACGATGCTCGAATATGTGTCGCGGGCGATGTTGGTCCTCCATTCCCACGATGTCGTGTCCGGGTGACCCGTTCCGACGTATTTGGCCTGTAGCCGTTCAAGTTCTTGCTGGGTGCGCAACTTGTCCGCCTATGTCGATGACGACGTGTTAGCCACTTGAGCATTGCGAGAAGACGACAACAACAACAACAGCAGCAACAATGATAACCACAGCGGCCGTAGGGTAGGTGACGCCGTGGCTGTTTGGGATACTTACCATTTTCGCACGTGTTGATTCTTAAGAGCCTCGTCCTTGATGTGTCTTAACGGGAAGAAGGATGAAGTCGCAATACGCTAGAAAATCCGAGTGACACAATGTGCAGTCGAGGTTGGCGAGGTACGATAAATTCGGCACTCGACAGTTTGATTGGCAAGAGCTTGGGCCGCCTCGTCTCGCTGAGCGCTTACAGTTCTATGTACCTACTATGTACATAGGATGGTATGGTACATACAGAGTACATGCTGCCCGCACGATACGCGCACAACCTTAACGCTACCTACCGGCCCCCTGTATGGAGCAGCCCAGACACCCCAGGCCGCTCTGGTCACACGGATACTTTGTATCTGCAGGGTTATCTCGAATCTTAACATCACATCCTACTGCCTTTACTAAACGCGCAAGCTAACGACGGTTACAAATTAAGATTCCTAGTGAGAAAGACGGGAGGGAAAACCAGAGAAAAGAGAAGAGAAACACGCCGCTAACCTTTCCAGGGGAATTAAGTAATCTTGATTCACCTCGAGTGGAACTCCCGCCTAGACCTGAATAGTCGTCGCGATAAACAGGTCGGGGCATCTTATGTTAGGAGTTAGCTCCGTCTGAGGTGCTCGATCGCGGTTATCGTTGGTGGGCGTAAAGGTCGCGGGGCCAGGGCTCAGAGCCAGGCGGCAATCAGATACCTAACTAAGTACCGAGATAGCCGGGCGGAGGCGTCGTAGACAGCACGATGTTGGAACCATGGGATGAGGTCCTCAACCTCAACAGGGAACGTCAACGATGCGCCGACGATCTGGAGAAAATCAAGGCGGCTTGCGCCAGGGACCATGCCAAGCAGCACGTTACACAATGCCCCGAATGCTGGGACAGGTTGGTGAATCGAATGAGAGATCGGTATCTGAATTGTGCCACAAAAGAATGGTTTTCCGGAAGACGACTATTCCTTCAGGAGCTGGATACCATGTTCTCAAAGGCCCGTGGCGGGAGTCTGGACTTCAAGATCATCGACCAACGCATACATGACGAGAAGAGAGATTGGTACCGTGACAAGGTTAGAAACATGGGTCTGCATTCCGCAACCAGGAGTCCATCCGAAGCGAAGCTCTTACAACAGAAGCTGGATGACCGGGAGATACCGACAGAGGAGCTTGCTTCGGAGCTGAGAGGAGCGATCGGTGACGACGCCCTTCCCGACGAGGCAGCCTTCGACAATTTCCTGAACCGGTTAAAGGACGCGGAAAAAAACCAGGCGCGGAATGACATCTACATCGATGTCCTCTTCCAACCAAGGCGGGATCCGGAGAAGGCGGCGATGTATCAGAAATATACGGAAATGATCCGGGGAGGTGTCACCATCCAATCTGTGGTGGATGTGATGCTTCGCGACCGGCGGCGGGCTCAAAGCAACGAGGAACAGAAGCAAAGACTACAGGGGAAGCTGGAGGAGCTCAAGAGGGCAAAGGCAGCCCATGAATTAAGCCTGGCCAAGAAGCAAAAAGCCCGACAAGACAAGGCGGCAGCTGCCGCCGCATCGGATAGCCAGCATGATCTCCCCCCTTGTTCGGTTTGCTCCAAGGCCCTAGATGCGGAAGACTTTCTGGCTTGCCCATTATGCCACCTACTTGGAGAGCAGTACGGGCTCGGAAATGGACCGGTTCTGTATTGCTCGGAGACGTGCCACGAAGACGACTACGTACGTCCCATTTTGCATCCCAGACCCCCGTTGACCGCATTCTGACCGGAATGATAGGAATGGCATAGGAAAGCAGCGCATAACTGCGCGGCAGGCCAAACCTGTATCGATCTACACGACACTGACGTTGAAATGGACGAGGCCCGGCGGGTCCCCGTGTTTTGTCGGGAGTGTGTTGCGGGACTGAAGCTGCCGTCTGTCTTCTGCTCTTCATGCTGTTATGATGCTAACTTCCAATATCACCGAGATGGGGTCCATGTTCCCGAAAGGAAGAAGGCACGGGTAGAGGTGGACGATGAGAGCCAGCTTGAATACGCCTCGGAGGACAAAACGCAATATCGGGCCAGCAAGATAGAGGAGCACCTGGTCACTCTAGGTGACGCCCTGGAAGAGTACCAGCAGAGAACGGGAGCTACCGTATCGTAGAAAATGACTGGGTACCTATACTGAACCGCCAGAATATCATCTGCACCCTTGTAATAAGAATAGTCTACACGTTGCTATCCGACGGAGTCGCTTCCTGGTACAATGGCCGGAGGTAGATTCAGAACCAGACGAGAAATGAATCACCCGCCATACTTGCTCAACAGAGGGGATGTGCTGACGTGAGTGCATGAGGAGAACGGATATCGCCGACAATCACCGAAGGGTGCTATAATATCTCGATACCCGACATTCCAACGGACCATTATAGCTAGGCTAGTATATATCACCGTTCCATTGCAGTCGGTCATCGGAGCCGATGGGTTTATGCCCGAGCTTTACGGTGGTACCTTCATCTCAAATACCGGTAAAATAAATACATAAGTAGACAGGTACCGCCTAGCTGGGCTCAACGTGGTATCGCCGCGGAATTTGCCATTGGTTGCATCATCCTTTTCCCCTGCTCTTCTCCAGCTACCTACTCACCTATAAGGCCCGAAGCCGTATTTCTTGAACATTTCTTTGCAGATATATCCTTTACCCGACAAGTCACAACGACGTAGAACCCAACCATCACCATGTCAATCGCCCCGGCCCTCAAGGGCGACCTACCGCAACAAGCCCGGTCGCTGGTGAGTTGCTACATGGGCGTCCACCCTTCTTAAGCTTGAAAGAAACATTTCGGACCTGCCGGGTCAAGCAAGATATTGCGCCCAGCGCTCGAACCCCTCGTGCCGCAGATATGCGGGCGCACGCCGGCAGTTCGCTCCGTAGCACATGGCTGACCTCATTCTTTGGTACAGTACAGACAATTGTTGCGAACGGGCGAGAACTTCCAATCATATAACTTCAGAGAGTACGCGAAGCGGCGGACGAGAGATGCCTTCCGGGAAAACAAGAACGTCGAGGATCCCAGGCAGATACAAGATCTGATACAGAAAGGGCTGAGGGAGCTGCAGATGATGAAGGTACGCGGTAGCGAGGCGTTGAACTGCGACCGGGCGCAGCGGCGCATATGCGTCCTCGACATAAATGGTACTATGCGTGCTCGAACGTGACGTTGACTGACAACCGGATTCTTCAGCGCCAAACCGTCGTCAGTCAGTTTTATCAGCTGGATCGGTTAGTGGTAGAGGGGGGCATGTCGGTAGGTTCTGGCATTGATTCGGGTTGGCACTTTTCTAACATAGGTGCTACTAGGGCAAGGAAAGGGGGAAGTCCGGAGAGATCTCGAGACAGAAAGATACAGGGTAAGGGATACTTCATGCCTTCCCCGCTGGAGTCGATGCGGCAGCGATGCTGATGCCGAGCAGATGGGATTGAAACGACATATGCGGAGACACCAGCGATCATCCAGAGGTCCAGCGCCCGTCTACTTCAACGTTCCCACATGAACCACCCCAGGCCACTTTGGCCTCCCCGTTCCTACTTGGACTACGTAGATGAACTGGCTCTTGTATTATAAGACGGAGTGTACATAGCGGCATTCCATTGTGTTGACGTCGAGATATAGCGACATCGTTTTTTGGTTGGAGACAGGAGAGCTGGGAACGAGCGTCAAGAGAAACCTCGCTTAAATCAACGAGCAACGCAACCGACATTTGTATGTGCCTGTAACCGACGACTGCCCTAAGCGATTTGAGAAGCGCGCCGGGGCATGTTAGGACAACAATACCAATATACCTGCATCTATTCAGTTGTATAATAATTACCTCCCTACGTAGGTACGTTACTTGGTATGCAGGCGTAGCTATGCTTGCAAGCCTAAGCTGGTACAAACCTCAGCTGTACACCAAGTGACAGTTTTAACCCGCTCCATGCACCGAAGGTACCTTGGTAGTTGTTAGCGGGGCCACGCGGGCCAGAGGCTCTTACCGTTTTTTACGGTTATATGATACGTACAGTAGCTGAATTAAGTGCAGACACGTGACCTAGCACCGAGACCGTATATAGTCTTAACGCAGCACTGTGATAGCCACGCTGCCTCGTCCAGAGAGCGCCGTTTCTGGTGATTCGCATTTCGCATTGGCGCGACTCGATGCAATCGGCGGTTGAATCGATACACAGCCAAGAGAAAAACATTGTACAAACCTGAGTAATCAAGACGCAGTTCCGTTCCTTTCCGGTCGCCTGACTACTTGGGGATCCGTGTTCTGCTATATTGTTTATAGACGTTTGTCGTACATCCCTACGCTTGCTGGGAGCTAAAGCCTCCACCGACCTGGTCGCTAGTCCTCGAGTATCGTATCTGCCTCCATTTCTCGAGGAAATCTCCAGCGGAGATCTTATATACGTGCGCAGCTGCTAGAGAGGCTTATACCGCGAGGTAATACGACTTGTGAATTTCGAACCTGGCTTCTCAACATGGTTCCACCTGTACGGAGGCCTTTATATCTCCTCAGTCACGCTTTGGAATCAACTAACGCGACGTCTTCTGCTTATAGTTGCGGGCGACCACTACCCAGACGCGGCGTGGTAATCGTAGCGGATATGTCGAGCATGACGACTTCGAAGGTATGCGACTACTCGCGCAAGTCTAAAGAAGCCGTTTGGGTCCTGGTTCTAATCCAATGCGCGCACCCTAGGTCTGCCGGTGCGACAATGGAGACAAGAGTGGGTGAGCATCGTGCCACCTCCGCCACCCGACACGACCCAGAAGAATGACATCTGGGCCATCGAGTTGCCGCACGGCATGCCAAAGGACGCCAATCTATTACCTCAGCACACTCAAGACCTCTTGAGGGCTGCGCGTTCCGGAAGACTCTACAAGCGTCCTTTGCCCGCCGAGGAGGAAGAGGCTGACGTCGATGCTGCGCTGCCGGAGAAGCCAGAGAAGAAAGAGGAGGAGCCGAGCACAAAGGGTTTTCAGGTCAAAGTATGGAAGCAGGTTCCTCGTAACGCCGAGGGCCCAACCGTCTCCCACCTGGCTAAGAGACGAAAGGGGACTGTCACGGTCTCGTCCAATCTCCCTGTTGCGGCTACGTCTGGCCCTATCGTCACGAAAGCCACGGTCCGCCGCATAGATGCCGCCGGCAATGCGTACGTACAAGAGATCACACTGCAGGAGGGCCAGTCGGTTGAGGGGGAGATCATCTCCACTACTGTCGTTCCCGCTACCAATACCAGCGCATACGTGGAGGGAAGCGTAGCTGCTACTCCCGTCCGAAGACGGCCACCGCCACCTAAAAGGAAGGCGAAGGGTCCTGGCAGAGGCCGCAGGAAGAAGTTGCCCCTGCCGTTAAATGCGCGACCCGAGGCGTCGGCTCCTGCGGCAAACGGTGATGTAACTGGGGGCAAACCGGAGGACATCCGGACAGCCGTGAGTGCTATCGATTCGCTCTGCCGCCTCTCGCTTGCTAACCCGGACAGAATATCAAACAAGAAGGCGATAATGACGAAACGAAAACTCAGGATAGCGAAATGGCTGACGATGACGACGGCGACGACGGAGAGGAGGAGGGCGATGAAGGCGAAGAGGGTGATGAAGGCGACGATGAGGATGGCGAGGTTCCCGATAGTGAAATAAGAGAGTCGACAGGGGCCGAAAGCGAGAATAAACCCAACCAGCAGATAGACGCGATGCTTACGAGCGACCAACAGGGCCTCTCCGTCTCGGATGTCGCTCCTGCCGGTGTTCCAACGGCTGGACCATCAGCACTTCCAAAGCGTTCCTCGCCATTATCGAACACGACCCTTCCTCCAGCGCCTGCACTACAACCATCCCACCTCCACACCGA
Organism: Monosporascus sp. GIB2; assembly: GCA_004155935.1. NCBI lineage: Eukaryota > Fungi > Ascomycota > Sordariomycetes > Xylariales > Monosporascus > Monosporascus sp. GIB2. Next base: position 325,515 of record QJNV01000012.1, on the reverse strand, counting down.
AAGGAGCCCTCTCGAGAGTGTCGTGCAAGATCAGCCGTTCGATGCCGCCCCCGCGGATGTGGGACTTGGTGCTTCCAAACCAGATTCAACGTCAATGGAGACGTTCGCCTCGGCTGACCCTGTACGTCCCGGTGCGGAGCAAGCCGCGGTTGTCGACGCGCATCCAGCGGTCGATGTAGGGATGACAGATCTCACAGCCGACACCATCCCCGACGCTGCGGAGCGGACAGGAGTGGAAGTCACGGAATATCCACGCAATGCGGTAACCATAGGAGATACCCCGGATGCGAGCCAGCCACCAGTCTCCAGTGACCCGTTCATGCAAGCTGTTGAATCTGTGGACGTAGCAGTCGCACCGCAGAGCGATAAATTTGAAGAGCAGACAGCGATCGGCCCGGAGAGGTCGGTGGAAGAGCAGGCCATGGCTGAGCCCGTCGCTGAGCCAGTTGTCGAGTCTGTTGCAGACCCAATGCCTGCGCCGGTACCCAGCGTGGAGATGGACGGGGCCACTTCGCCCCAGGACGCGGCACCTCGATATGGTGACGTTCTTGCCGCCGCTGGCACTGTCCCAGCATCAGAGTCAGCCCCGGCACCCATAGACACCTACACAGATCCAGCGGTGCAGCGAGCAGCGGAGGAACCCGAGCCGGAAAGCCCCGATTTATTTAGTGGACTAGAAGCAGCATTAAACCAACAGGGCGACTCAAAAGAGCCAACAGCTAGGGATCCCGCGGCTGCTCTTTCTGTTAGCGAAAATGCGAGCGACCCCAGCCTTGCGGCCGACGCTGCGATAGAGCCCGAGCCCGAAGCGCAAGCGGTAGAGAAGGCTGAGGGCACCTAAGAAAATAGGTGTTAGGGGGATCGCAGTTTGTTATATGAGCACATATATGGCTGCGAAATGTGAATATGTCACTTGTATATTCTAGTGTAAGCGATTTATGCTTGGTGTTCCTGTGCGATCCGTGTATGAGAGGGAACTCTATCGGACCCGCTCGTGTCTGATACATTGTGTCAAGCTGGGGGTATCTAATATATTTTGTATTGTCGTGAAGATGTATGTTCTTCTTTATGAAAGTAAGACTTAAGTATCTCACAACTACCGCGTCAGCATAACTTCAGTCCCCGTTCAAAAGTCAAACTTCCCTGCCCCTCTCTCGACGTCGAAGGGGTCAGAAATTCCAGCGTTGTTAGTGGCTAGCGTGACGACGGCTCTCTTCACCATATCGACACCAAGAGTCAAAATGACATTCGATGGTGTAGCGCATCGTCAGAAACGGTCTGGATGAAATCGGTTCAAACCCCACGTGTTAGGTAGCGCAAAACCACGGTTATAATTTCATGGTCGGCGCTAGAAATGACGATTATATGCCCAACCCGGGCACGTGGTCCCCAGCCACTGGAACATAAGTGGCTGTCGAATCAAGGTATCATACCTACTGTCTTAAGTAAACACTGATGTCCCGGCTGAGGGAGCAAAAACGACCTTAGATGGCGCGGTCGCCTGGCTACTGAGTTGAATAGGAATTGATGCATTGTTATAGCAATCGTTGTCAATGTCAGGAATCGTTAACCTCGATGTTGCGGTAAGACCAGTCGAATTAGCACCTGATGATGTTGCATACATTCTCTACCACGGCAGCTATCACTCGTCGACCTGTATCGATGATTTAGTGCCTTCCAGTCAGTCATTCTTCCAATACGTAACAATCGAGATCCCTAAAATCAAGATACCGTCCTTCACGTTTTTCCTTTCTTTATGGTACGGTAAATATATATGTATTTGTATCATACTATTATTGAAGTAGTCGAGGAACTTCATGCTTGCCAGCGTCCAGCGAGCCAATTAGTTAATCCTGGTTTTTCCTGTGTTAGGCCAGCCCCGCTCTCAAAAGCCGGCATGAGTACCCACCTAGTGCAGATGTTACCCGGGATTCACTGCCCCAAGCATTACCGACATCTCCGACCGCACATATTGACAAAACGCATGACAGTCGAGGATGGGTCCATCTCGAAGCTGGCACGATGTTGCTTCTACGACACTCGAGGGACTTATCACGAAGTCACAGATAGCTGTCTGCTCAGGACGGGAGGGGCGGTGCGATCTAACACAGTATGTTCATGAACTCTAACCTCTGATACGCTTCTCATCCGAATACAAACGATGCCAATCTCACAACTTTCCCGGGTATTGGGACCTGTAAAACGCCAAAACTCCGCCGCATGCCCGAATCTAACCAGTGCCTTTGAGGTCCCCCCCGGGGGGGATCTTTCCAAGCCCCATGCACCAAATCATGCATAGATACCTTCCATTTATCGGCCAGACCGATCTCGTCGCTGATATCATGCGACTTGTACCGGAGTCTGCTGGTACTGTTCCTTCTCCACCCTCTTTAAAGCTTCAGTAAGCTTCTTATCATCCTCCTCCTGTTTTCGTGCCTGGGCTTGGAGGAACTGCGCATATCGGGATTGCTTGTTGTGAATGCCGCACTCCGTCTTCCCTTGGCCCCTCCAACGACCCGCTCGCTCATCCTCCGCGGCTCCTACGGGGCTGGTCGAGTGCCAGTCACCCACCGATTTGTATCCACGATCCAAGAGGTCGTTATACGGGACGTTGTGCTCCGTGATGTACGACTTGACCTGATGGAAGCTCCAGTCAACCAGGGGGTTGATCTTGATTATACCCCTTTCGTCGTCCATTTCGATGAAAGATATCTTATCTCTCTCGCCCCCCTGTGACCGCCTACGTCCCGTCAGGACGGCAGCTACGTTGAGCTCGCCGTACGCCCTCTGCTGCGGCTCGACCTTCGCGATCCAGTCGTACAGCTCCGGTGCGGTTTCGTACAGCTTCTCGCCATACCTCTCTTCAAATTCTGCCGTCGTGTTGGCACCACTCGGACGGTATGTGTGGATGCGGACATTAGGATATTTCGCCTTGACCCGGTCGACTAGGTCTAATGTCTCTTGGAAATGGTACAACGTGTCCAGGAATATGATATCAGGGTTCTGAGAATCGGCTGATTCGGACTGAATCTTCGAGAGCATGTCGAGGGTGACCAGCCCCGTCAGACCGAAGGCGGTTGACTGGTATAGGTTGGGAAACAGGATCTTAACGAGGCGCAGTCGGTCGACGGCATTCATCTTCTCTAATTGTTCGTTGAGATGTCTGATGTGTGGCTTGCTGAGGATTATTTGAGGCAGTGCGCTGGTGGAGCTGGCCGTGGACGACGCCGCCGATGCATAGCCTGACTCGACATCGTTCACCGGGTGTACCTTGGAGTCACAGGCCGCTCGGATGATGGGTGAGCTTGCCGAGGACGATTGCCCCGTGGACGTGGACGAGCTCATGGCGAACAGAGATATACTAGGAGGCCGGGTGATGTGGTATAGGTGTCGCTAGGAGGTCCACGCTTGACGTAAAGGTTGAATGTTTTTCGGGGCGTTTCCTTGTGAACGCGGAGTGATGAGGAGTCTAGTTGACGATTGTTGTGCAGGGAGACCAAGCAGAGCAAGCGGCAGACATCAGAGTAGTGTGGGAGAACGTGGAAGAGACAGACGTCTGGGAAGATGAGGCCTGGTGAGTATATAGGCCGCGGAGAAGGTCTATTGCGTGCTAATGTTCTATTATAGTGAATGTTTTCAACCTCATACGCTCCGCTCTGGTTCCTACGCAGGCATCGACTATTATGGCTGGTTTACTAATTCAAGTCTGACGGCATAATCGGTCGCAGCACTCATCGACAACGACATGCGGCCCTCGGGCGCCCCTCCACTGGATCCCTTTGTAAGCTACCTAGGTAGTTACCGGGCGGCAACCCGTTGAATCGGCCGGGGCGCTATACGAATGCAGCTACATGATGATGGGTGAGCCCTGTGAAGAAGAAGTACATAGTCGATTGCGGGTCTTCAGAAACAGAAAGCGTCTCGAAAATTTGGCAAGTCGATCACGACATCCGCGCTAATACAAACGCAATTCCTCCAGGGGTACGGTGATTGGACGTGATGGATTGATCTGGATATCTTTCTCAGATTTACGGAAGTTCCGATACTTTGATGGAACCGAAATCCGACCACGTAGCCGCACTCCATTACAACTCAAAATATGTAATAATGACATTTGCGGGCCTTTGACTACATCGGTAGAAAACCACCTTATTTTGGGCTTTTGTTCTGATCCCAACGTCACATACTCTTGCCATGCCTCTCTGCGGCCCAGTGGCGGTTTACATACGCCCTCGATCAGTGAGATGACTTACATAGGTAGGTATATCTAATCATCAGCAGACTTTAGACGTTCAGATGCACAGCTGTGATGTCAGTTGCTGGCATGAGCAACATGTGCAAGAGCGTTAAAGATGATGTTATCCGTAGTACGGAACGCGTGCTATTCGGGCTCATGACCACGTAGAGGCACGAAATTATCCACACCAAGCACGCAATGAACCTGCATCCGAAGTCGTGCTACGTGCATGCAGATAAATATCCCTTCGGTTACACTTTCTCGAATTATCCGGGAGGCACTCGGGACTAAATGCGGCGCCGGAATGTGATGCCGTTCAAGAAGAGCGTGAAGCCCTATTAATTGCTCTATATCACGCTTCCTCCATGTCGCCATAGGGTCTTGAGAACCCGTTCATTCAGATAGTATTCCGAATAAGCGATCGGAGAGCGAGTATATGGCGGGAAACAGTCTTGGTTGGTAGACTTTTCCATGCTGTCGGCTTAATGCTGATTAATATACCCAGGTATATCGGTACCGGTAGGAGACGCCCTCGGGTGGAGGGGTCGGGCTGGTAAAGGCAGGCAGAGTTCTATTCGGTTCTTCGATGGTTTGCTACTCGAGGTTCTGTCTGTCCGGGGGGGTCGATGTCGCAATTTTTAGACTTGATGGCGTTCACTTTTGACGGTTGTCGGGTTTTAAGAGCCTTGGTCGAAGCTGGCTGGCTGTCTGGCTGTTGATGGCTGCGAGGTTATGACGGGAGGTTATTCGGTTGTCGGTATAAGGTTGTGGGGAACAAGGGTGAGCCGCCAAAAGGGGGTTGTCGGGCCCGAGATCCGCGTGCAATGCAAGGGCTGGCAACAATGACCCCACGGCTCCCATGGGCTTGGCTCTAGATCTTGCATGAAAGTTGCATTCTGTTAGGGTAGACGCGCCTGGACCCTTGAGCTCGGGGACCGGAGCATTCCTCTCCCACGTGCTCCCGTTGGGCGGATGCCAGCAAGAATACCGGGTCAAATTGGGGCGGGAATTGCGTCATACCACATGGCAATGGCAACTAAACATCCAGTCACGTGTCACTCTTGGCCGGAATGACGGAAAAATCTCGGATTTCCAGTCATACCTAGTTGATCCGTGGCCGTCGCCAGATGCATCCATGTTTCCTCCCTGTTTCTCACGTGACATGACATCAAGGGCGCGGGCTTGGTAAGCAAAGGTGGTTGATATCTACCGTAGATGGGAAGGCGAGCAAGCCTTCGAAGTTGAAGTACATACCTTATGTAATAAGTAAACGTCTGTCCCCCGTGGCGCGCAATGGTACACAGCCCAAGCCTGTCAGTGCTGGTTATGTACATTGGATATGTTCACAGTTCAGCTAATACGCAACCGGCTCAGCAGCCAATGACATACCCTACCATACCCGCCCCGTCCGCTGAGGCCCTGTTCTGGAACGGGATTTGGCATTTGGGATTGGGGAATAACTGGGATTTGATAATTCTCACCCCGCGTCGCAGACCTCATCCGCCCCAAATTCCAAATCAGCATCACGGCTCCTGGACAGACACGACGACAGGAGTTTCCGAATCTCTAAGGAAACCTGGCTGGCCCTTTTCTCAGGTCGTTCATTGTAATTAGGACCTGTTTATATGCGCCGCCATCCCAAACTAGGTTAATCGGCACTCCACATACATCCGTCCAAGTCACTCACCACATTCGTACCGACTGCAAGGCGCCAACTGCGCGACCACCTATATATGTACACATATATATTCATCCAGCCTATATACACACATAAAGGCACAGCCGCGCGCAGAGGTATTTTAAAACTAGACGTAAGAAGGAGAGCGCGCCTATCTCGGGTCACCTTGCACACCACAGACAACCTTAGTCATGGCTGTTGAGAAAGGCTCTACAAAGCAAACGTTGGGTCGCCCACAGCTGTCCTCGTCCATGAGGTCAAGCTCGTACCTCAAAGAGCATCAGCAATATCGACCCCCGAAGCAGTTCGACGCCCATTACGGCATCGACACGGTTGTCGAAGATCTGCAGAGTGCGCGAGTATCGCCTCCCAAGCCCTTTACGCCTTTCAATGGCGTGCCCTCCAAGGATGAGCCTCCTCGCATTGTCGAAGGCGTTAGTCACGACTTCACACACCCGAACTGCGCCCCCCCTCGAGGCACCAAGACCAGTCGTCTTATCGCGACCTTGATTTACAAATCCCGCACAGCCAGGGCCGCCCATGCTATACCTAACATCCGGCATGGCTCATCCGATTCTGATATACCTGCCAACCTCGCGCCTACAACCGATATAGAATCTTTCCCCCTCGAGCCCCCTACTATCTGCGACCCTGAGCCGCTAGACAATTTGTACGGCTCTTACATCTCCCCGCTCTGCATTAGTTCTTTCCTCCATCTGATGTCTACGTTCCCGCTACCGCCGAGTGATGACGCGATCACTTCCGCCCATCGCTGTCTTGACGATCCGCAGCACCCGCTCGTCGTGGAGTTGACGCTGTGTCCCGCCCCCTCGCCGGATTACCTGTCCCTCGCAGACCTCCGAAAACATGAGCTTATCTACCGCTTCGAGCGCGAGTGGAATGTCGATGTGATCCTACAGCCAGATACGCTCTGGCGACGGTATCCCCGACTCGTCGTCTTCGATATGGACAGCACGCTGATAACCCAGGAGGTAATTGATCTGCTCGCAGCTACCATTACGGATCCGCCGGGCCTGGCTGCCAGGGTCGCTGATATCACCCACCGGGCCATGCTGGGGGAGCTGGAGTTCGACGCAGCGTTCCGCGAACGGGTGGCACTGCTGAAGGGCTTGCCGGCGACCTTCTTCGAGCAGCTACGGCCGGTGTTGGATGTGACCAAGGGGGTCCCGCAGCTGCTGAGGGCTTTGAAGAGATTAGGCGTCAAGACGGCGGTACTCTCCGGGGGTTTCTTACCGTTGACCAGCTGGCTGGCTCAGGAGTTAGGGATCGATTATGCCCACGCCAATGAGGTTGTCGTTGATGATTCGGGCCGGCTGACTGGCGAAGTCCAGGGGACGATCGTGGGCAAGGAGAGGAAGCGAGAGCTGCTCCTCGACATCGCCAAGACAGAAGGCGTGTCGCTGGAACAGGTAGTCGCCGTCGGCGATGGCGCCAATGACTTGCTCATGCTAGGTACGGCGGGCCTGGGTGTGGCATGGAACGCGAAGCCGAGGGTGCAGATGGAAGCGAGCGCGAGACTCAACGGCGAGTCGCTCCTCGACTTGTTGTACCTGTTCGGGTTCACCAGCGAGGACATAGACGTGCTCGCTGCGTGAGTTGCGACGTAGGTACCTAGGTAGGTTAGGCAGAGCAGCCCTGTCTTACGGTTACGACGCATGAATTGGCTTATACCAAGCTTACGTTTGGGAGGACGGAGTGGCTTTCCTAGACTTAGCATGGAAGATGACAAGGCGTACTAGGTATACTTCAGGGGGGCTTTGCTGTCTCGATACACTGGTAGCGCCGAAGTGCTCCGTCGAGAAACGCCCGGGTTCCCGTAGGCAACATCATGTAAAAAGATGCCGCAAACCCACTCGTGATTTGTTATGAGCTTGATTTCAAATCCGGAATTCGTTCAAAGGGTAACCAAACGCAAGCTCGATGACCGTTTGCTACCGAACATCAACTTAATACCCAGCATGATTCCATTATTTTCTGAGCCCATGCATTGATGGTTTGTGAGATGAGTTGGTATATGAGTATTCTCCTTAACCGAGAAGTCTCGTGGCTCACCATCCTAACTGGGTTGAGGAGCTAGACCGGGCAGTCTTAACGTCTATCTTCAAGGCATCCTCCCAGTGTAGCATAATCACACCAGACTGCGCGCGGAAAGAATAAGTTAAACAACTCTTCCGCAGAATGGAAAATACAGATACATCGCTCACACGTACAACACTTTATGCATGCCGCCCAGGTTTGAGAATGGGTAAAAGGGGGGAGGGATCTCGATGATGGAGATATCCTGGAGGAAGACGTGCTCGAGACGAGTACGCATAGCAATGATTTGCATTCCTAGCTTGGACAGGCAAGAGGAGACACAAAAGGAGAAAGGGCGCCACAGGAACGGAAGACGAAAAAGGAATGCTTCAATGCCAGGACCGGGTTATGTACAAGCAGGCGGAATGCCAATGCCTGCGTCCCCTAATGCCTCATCTCGGCTGCCGCCGTACCCCAACAGAGATCCGCCGTCCCGTCTAGTAGCCGTCCTTGCCCCACTTGTTGTACTTGTCGTGCAGGCGCTGCGTATCTCGTCAGTACGTATTCATAGAGGGCACCTCGACAGTGGGAGAGCCGATTTCCATCTCCGCTTTCACAGACCTTTGGCAGGTTGACGTCGGGGACGACGACGACGTTGACGGCGCTCGGGGCGTCTTTGGGAGGCTGGTTGGGGTCGCCGCCAGGGTGGTATTTGTACTTGCCCTCGGCCGAGTTACTCTCCCAAGGCATGCCGGAGCTGCTCAAGCCGACGCGGGACTCCGAGGTGGAAGTGGTGGGTGACCGGCCTTTTGTCTCGTCAGCGAAACCATCCCATCCGGCGTGACGGACGAGAGGAGGATGGCGGGAGAATGCTGAATGGCTGGACGAACCGAAGTAGAGGCCTGCGCCGGCGAAAGTCAAGACCATGATGCCTCCGAGAATCTATGCAGAAGGACAGGCGAGTAAGTCAGCATTCCGGCCACCAACCACAAATCCACGAGAAACCAGGGCGCGGTAGAGAGAAGGTTATGACGCACGGCAAGCTCTGGGTTGCGCTTGGACTCATTCTTCAGGGCCGGGTCGGCGGCGAGGCGGCGGGCGGAGGTGGTGAATGCCCTTCGTGCGATGGTGGAAGCCATAATTGTTGTTGTTGTTGTTGTTGTCGTCGTCGTTGTCGTTGTTGTCGGTCGCGAAAGTATCAATCGAAGCTTTGTTCTCTTCTCTGGACTGCGGAGTTGTGTTCAATCTGGAGGCACCAAAGGTTGGGCAAGCTCTGGTTCCACATTTATTCGAGCATCGTGCTGTAACTGTACTATAGTAGGATGATAATCGGGGGTCGGTGACTGGTCAATTCGGTTCGGAGTGGTTCGATTAATCAGATTGTATCATCGATACCATCGATACACACACAAGTGCAGCCGTGACGCAGGTGGGTCGCGGGTGTGTCGCGGGTGTGGTGTTGCTTACGTAAGGTACCTACCTACCTCTCCCCCCTTACTATGTACATACCATAGTACAGGTAGTCTAGTACTCTACATAGTATACTATACTACATAGTATGTACTATGTCGCACTCTTCGTAGGGCTGCATGCACGTCTGGCCCGGGCTCGTTCATAACTTAACGTTTAGGTGCCAAGTTAATTAAGTATTATGTAGTCTACTACATAGTATGTAAATTTCACCTTACTCTTATTATGATCACAGCGTTCCTTCTTCCGTTGTCCTGCCTGGCATCACCAACCAACGCTGCAGCCGGTGCAATTAACCGACTTTTCCTTTCGTCTCGTCGCGCGCCAACCATGGATTGAAGCCAAGCTGACTGCAAGCCAGAGCCGACGGTATTAACGTTGGATGGAACATGTCAGATCTACCAAGCGCCCCTGCTGTGCAGAGACGAACAAAAGCAAAGTTGACCTCATCTGGGCATGCCTACCTACCTGCTTAACTTTGGGAGACCAGACGAGGCATCCAACTTTGGACTAAAATATATATTCTTCGGTCGCTCCCTTCAAACGAACATCCAGCCCCCTCACCCCTAGTCTGTCTCCTCGACTCATTAAGCCTTCCCTCGACATCGAAACCCATCGCTCTCTCTGTTTCTCCGAATCACATCCTCTCGCTTATCCCCAACTTAGTATACTACCGAGACCGATCTTGTGTCTTCAACTTAAAACATGGCGTCGCCCAAAGACGACAACTTCCCGAACCCCAATTTTCCTGCTGGCCCGCCCAGTATCATTTCCTCGCGGATGACGGATATTGCATCCGAAGATGGAGGTGAAGATGAAGATGGAGATGAGACCGGAAACAACGGCTCTGACGATCAAACCATAAAACGACGCACGAGCGCGTACCGGAAGAGCGCCGCCGCCTCTGAGTCGAGACCCGGCACCGCGAGAACCGGCGGCGCATGGTCGCGAAATAACTCTTTCCGGAGGAGCGTCCAGAGGGGAAGCCTGGTCGGCGCTCGTAACTCTGGTGTCTCGGGAACCTCCCCGCGTCCTCAGAGCTCCGCTGGTCGCAGCCACGTGCCCTCCTTGACCTCTCATGCCTTCTTCCACCCCATGAGCTCCCAGAAGCTTCAGGCCCAGAGAAGCTCATCGCGTCCCCACGCCGCGAGCCAGAATCGTGCGAGCCTCCAAGCTGATGACCCCACCGGCCCAGCACCGCTAGACACTGGCGCTCACCTAACCCGCCAGCTCGCCGATGATGCCGACGCCCGCCCGCCGCAATCCGGGGGAACCGAGGTGACCGAGCCCGAAGCTTATGACCACATCACGGTCGACACGAGCCCTACTCACGGCCATTATCCTACCGGTAGCCTCAGCGAGAGCATGCGCCCCTTGCAGCGCAAGAAGGCAGATGATATAGGCCTCCGTCTTAACGTCGATAAGGCCAAGTCCTATAACAGGTCTCCCACGAACCTGGGGAGCCCGAGGAGGTCTCCACGGTCTTTTAGATCAAGCTTCTTGATGCCCGGCAGGACCGAGGGCGCAGCAACTCCACGTAGTATGCGTGGGGCCGAGAAGCTGTCTTCCGGTGCCTCGTCCCCTCGGCTCACGGCCATGGCCGCCGGTAACCCCGCCGCTCCCAAGACCACGGCCTCCGTCAAGGACGACTTCGCGAAGAACCTTGGTCGAAACTTCGAGTACTTTGAAGGGAACACCGTCTTCTGTATTGGTGGCCGGTTGCAGAATACCCGCTCTCGCCCCATCAACATCGCCACCGGCTTCTTAGTTGTCTTGCCGGCCGCTTTATTTTTTGCTTTTTCCGCTCCCTACCTATGGCGGCACGTCTCACCAGCCGTACCCGCCGTCTTCGCCTATCTCTTTTGCCTCTGTATGGCTTCCTTCCTTCGTGCCTCTGGCTCGGATCCCGGAGTAGGTAGCCCTGTTTCCGATCGCATGCTTCCCCGTTTGCGCTCTTGCTGACGTCCGCGTTAGATCCTCCCCCGCAATCTTCATCGGTTCCCTCCCCCCGCTGAAGATGAAGACCCCTTACATATTGCACCTGCGACCATAGAGTGGACTATGATTAAATCGGCCGAGTCGAGCACGGCAGCTATGGAAGTCCCTTCGAAGTACTGTAAGACTTGTAACATCTGGCGTCCGCCCCGAGCCCACCACTGTCGGGTGTGTGACAACTGCGTGGAAACACAGGACCACCATTGCGTCTGGGTCAACAACTGTATTGGTCGCCGAAACTACCGGTATTTTTTCGCTTTTGTGACGACGGCCACCCTCCTTGCGCTGTTCCTCATCGGTGCATCGTTGGCACAAATATTGGTGTATGCTGGCGAGGAGCAGATTTCCTTCGGTGAAGCCATCGACCACTTCCGCGTCCCCTTCGCCATGGTCGTCTACGGCGCCATTGGCTTTCTGTATCCTGCCGCTCTGATGGGTTACCACGTGTTCCTGATGGCTAGGGGCGAGACGACCAGAGAGTTCCTCAACTCGCACAAGTTCTTGAAGAAAGACCGTTACCGCGCCTTCACGCAAGGCAGTTGGTTGAAGAACTGGGTCGTCGTGCTATGCCGTCCTCGCCCGCCAACGTATTATCGCTTCAAGAACCGCTTCGAGGAAGGCGACCAACGGCTCGGCGAGCGTCGGGCTCCACGGCGAGCTCCAGGCCCCGGTGCCGGCCAGGAGATGGAGATGCAAGCGGTGCGTCCCGCGAGAAACAGCTTTCAAGGTCCGAGTTCTCTCCATAGTGGCCCGGCAACGCCACGGTAATCCCCAGCGGGCGGCTCCATGTCCTTAACGCTACGGGGGAAAAAAAAACTATCCTGCTCGAAGGGAAATGGATGGGTGTGCCCAATAGCTGCTAAGCTTTGTAATTTTCTGATTCATGTATACATACCCTCGATTCCCATTCTTCCATGTACGATGCAATATCATCTCGTTAGATTCAATGTCCGAAAGCTTGACGTTCAGGGATCCGAGGCATTGCGTGCGGGTTTGTTAGTATACAATACGGCCGGTCCGACGGCACCATGGGTGACCATATAAATGGACTCTGTACGTCGCTGGGTACTTTCAGCTGTTTCTATCACCAGCCTCATCGCAGACCGGATGCTGCTCTAATAATCTAGTCGGCCTTTTTCCTCGCCAGCAGCCTTTCAGGGCAAGCTAGGCGACGATTCGTAAGCCCAACGAGTTCAGTGAAGACAGAGTCCGCATCATATCTGAACCACTATTAACTCTCGCCGTTCACTATGCTCGCCCGCTTGTCTGTTGCTGTAAATTACGCTGGTAAGCGTCCGGAACATATACTGATTTGAAAGTCTGGAATGCCCGCGGGGGATATGGCAGCGCGTCCGCCCCCCTTAACCACGTTTACTTTCCTTCGCCCGTACGACATCACGCCTGCCACCGCACAAAGAGATGCCGACACATATGCGTAGAGGCGCCTGCAGCCAATCTGCGTGGGCATGTTATATGGCGAGTGTCTTAGAATTAACGCGTAGAAAACGCTGCGCGATCGACCGCCACGAAACGACGCCTACGTATGAACCAGCCCGTACCGCATCTTGAGCCCGGGGAAAACAGCTCGACTGGCACATGACACCGTCATCTCAACCCCTATTCCGGCGTTTCCCAGCAGAGGGAAAAGGCAAGCAGCAGGCAGCCATCGTACTCTCCGTGAGGAGGTAACCAGCCGTTGCCCTCTAGAGTTTCCGAAAAGCATGTTTAACAAGGAGGAGGACGCACCGCCTCGTCCGGTCGCCTCTTGAATGAAGTAAGGAGCGAGTGGGCCGCACCTTAATCGTCTACCGACTGCGCACGATGGCTGCATTTGCGATCAAAGTATTGCCCGCCCACGGCACTCCAGTCCGCAGCGCTGCACAACAGAGGAGTATAGCTCAGATCACTGGGCCGGATGACAAAGGTAGCGGCTACCTTGGTAGCCGGTACAGACTGGTATATGAGGACTGCTTGGATCTTGATCGACTCGCGGGTATCGGTGTCCTGCTTCTCTTATCCTATCATGTCAAGGGGGGATATACGCGTAAGAGACGTGACACAGTCCGCAGCACTCGTCCTGGTTTAGAGAGCCAGCATGCCTATCATCTGCGTCGCCTGGGCGTAGTGGAATATCGTGAACACATTTGCCAAACCCTGCACCTATACCGCAAACCGAGCCGACCCGTGCGTGGACTTGTCATGTAGACTGGGACACCTCCTGACCGCCACTTGATAAAAATCGTCATCTTGTGATATTTTCCCATCTCCTTCCAGCTTGGTAAAATAAGAACAAAGGCCTGCTTCAAGCCCGAGGCAAGGAAGCCGAGGTCCTGGTCCCTTCTATCTAGGATGCATGCCCTTAAACCCAAGCAGACACTTTCGCTTATCTTGAGGTGCTCACTAACGCCTTCCGAAACCAACCATTACGCGACCGACGCTACCACCATACCAGCAACGTTCTCCTCCTCACTACGTACAACGATCTTAGTCGTGACGCCGGTCTTCGACGAATACGCCATGCGGATGTTTGCCACGACCTTTCCACCATTGACCGTCTTGCCCAACAACTTGAGCTGATGCGTGGTCTGGCTGACAGGCACGTCCGTACCCTCCAGGGGCTGCAGCGAGAGCGTTTTGACCAGCTGTTCTGTGGCGTCTGTTTAGGGGATCAGCATGATTGTCTCGACAGATATACACTATAACGGGAGCCGGAGAGAAGACCATACCTGCAATGCTGTTGATTCCTGATAGTTGTAGGGTTTCTTGGGCCTCCTCTCCCGTGGCGCCCACAGTCTCCCAGATTTGGTTGAAGTTGCCAGCGTAAGTGGGTATCACATAATCGCTACCAGTAAGCTCGAAGTCTCCCACTTCATATTCATCTTCGTAGCCGCTCTCCTCGGGTTCGTTTGTAGTGGGGTCGATCTCCTTGCTTGTGAACTTGAGCACGTTTGAGAACGAACTCGTGGGCAGCGATTCTTTGCCATTGACCTTCTTGAAGGCCACAAATACCTTGCCGGGCTCATCAGTGGCAAGCTTCTCAGCCTGGATGATAAAGACCTCCTCCAGCTCCTCCTCGTCCGAAGGCGTCGCCACTACGGAAACGTTCTCGAGCACCGTAGCCTCAAGGGTATTCTTGACCTCATACTGAAGAACGATATGCTCCTTGAAAATGTGCTTGACGACTGCGACGACGTATTCCGTCTCGGCCTCGGTCAACTCGATAACGGGGGACGACTTGAGAACACTGCCGAACTCCTTCATTTCCGGGATGGACATAAGCTCTTCGGCAACCCTTGCGGCGGCCGCCGCCGCGGAAGCTTGTGCTTCCGCGCCCGACTGGGCAGCCTTCGAGGGCCCTGTCTTGGGTGGCTTGAGAGATGGCGTCGTAGCAGTAAGCTTCTTCGTCCTGTCCTCCGCGTCTGCCTGTTCTCGCGTGACCACAGGGATCTTGCTGATATCGAAGGGAGTGCTGAAGACAGATTTGTCGTCTGACGTGACGTACGTGACCAACTGGTGTTCGAAGTAGGGGAGGGAGAACATGTTCTCTAGCCTCCGCATTAGCATGGCAAAGGTTTAGTAGGGAAGTCGAAACAAACGCACCGTTCTTGATAAATCTATCACCCATATCGTCGTCCTCGTGCATTAGTCTCAGGTTAAGGGCCGCACGATCGCGCACCTCGTCATCCACGTCGTCAAGGCAACGGGTTAGGAGGACATCGACACTCCGCTTGACTTCGGGGTCCTTCTGTCCGACGCCGAACTTCGCGAGGGCGGTGACAGCGGCTGCTCTCACTATGGCATTCTCTAGCACAACGCGGTTATAGATATATCGGATGTACTTGGTAGGCTGGGAGGTCTTGGGCCCTTCAAGACCCAGCAGATGAAGAATGCGCACGGCCAGCTTGGTGAACTCGCAGTCCTCGATGAATTCGCACAGGTGGGCTAAGGCGTCCTCCTTGGAGTCGGGCACGAATTTGATCAGGTCGAACATGCTCTCGACCACAGCGCGCTTGAACTCGTAGCCACCTTCATCGCGCAGGATACCGCTAAGGAAGGCCAGCATGCCTGCCTGTTTGTTGGGGAACTTCAAGCACAGCGTCCGGATAGCCTCGACGATGGTGATCTTAAACTCGTCGGTAATTTCGGACATGAATCCGGAAATCTGTTTCATGAGACGGTCGACGCTAGCCTCGTTTCCGGTTTTAAGGAGCGTAGTGATGGCGAAGGTGGCAATAGATCGGTTGCTATTTGAGATGAGAGCCTCAATGTCCGGGTTGCAGACGTTGACCGCTTGCGGCTTGAAGGAGGCGAAGTTGTGCAGGATTCGGAGGGCAGCAAATTTGGTGACGGCGCGCGGAGACGACAGGAATAGCTGTAGGACGTGAACGGCCTGGGTGACCTCCGCATCGGTGACGTCCCTCATATCGCAGATTGCCTTAGCAGCCTCGAAGTTGACCATCTCGCTCTTGTGTCTTAACCATCCGTCAAGCAGCTGCATCATAGGCCTCCGAAGCGACTGATCCTCCTCAGCTAGCTGGGCGGCTAATCGGACTAGCATCACAATGGCAGCAGGGCTCTTTACGGCGCCGGCTGAGCCAAACTGCTGTACCATCTTGACGAGGGCCATTCTATCGTGCGAGCGCATGGAGTAGAGCAAGCCGATAGCATGGTATTGGGTCATGGTGGAGTTGTTGACAGGGAGCGAGCCGGAATGCGAGGAGAAGCCGAGGGAGAAACCACCGGAGGACTTGGTCGAAGCAGCAGCTTCTTGGGTTTCGGACTGCCATCGTCTCACGACATCCTTGGCGATGGGGAGGAGGTGATAGGACGAGACAAGAGCGGCAGACGACACTGAAGGGTTCTTGTCGACGATGGCCGTCTTCATGACACGCTCAATCGACTGGACAGTAGTGGCATCGATGATACGGCAGAGCGCACGGATGGCGTTCGGTCTGTATATAGCGTCGGTACTGCCGCCGGTGTCCTTCATTATCGTGCTCGTGACCATTATGATATCCTCGGCGGAGTTGGCGAGCTCCTTGATAACGAGGTGCACCATCTGTCGCAGGCTGGCATCTTTGTTCTGAAATAGCTTGGATATGCCGAAGAATAGTGTAGTGGCCTCGTTGGTCGGGAACTTCTCGCCGGTATAGAGGAGGAGGGCGATCTTGGTCAGGAGAATGCGACATCTTCGGGGCTGGATCGGGGAACTGTTGAATAACCGAGCTAGGAGGAAAAGTTAGCAGGCTAGGGGGAGACCGTCGTATACGGAGTGCTGCTGTATGGGTGATGATGGTGTGCGTCGATGATAGTCGCGGTGTAAGCATATGTATGTGCGCGTATGCAGCGGGAGGGGAGATTGGGATTGGGATCGGGATTGGGATTGGGAATCTGAGGGGGGAAGTCAAGTAATTGCTACCTTCTTGAAAGACTTGGGTACGATCGACCTTGACCAGGCCGAGGTCAGCATCTTCATCTTTCTTGCCGTAGCTCATATTGGGCGAGGAGACGGCTTGTTCTTGGAAAAGGAAGGGAGTTGAAGATGGCGTCGGCTTAGGGGTCGACTCGCTTCGCACATAATTTGAGTGCTCGGCCGTAAAGGAGCGACGTTGTTCAATTCTCTGGTAATAAGGTACTTCTGGCACTAAGCTAGTATGCTACGTACCTACTCACCCCAGCAGCCCTTGATTGGCATGGATCCCTCCATACCAAAAGCTCATACCGTGGCATCACGTGACGCCCCCGTGAAGCTTCCTTTTCCTCCATCGCTTCAGGAGGTACCCGGGTACCTATCTAACGTTAAGGTACCTATCTATCATGGGTGTGTCCATGCTGACCGTCTTGTCATATTTTTGATTTCAATGCCCGCGCGGAGGAGTCTTAACCAGCCTCATCACATTATCTACATAACCCCTCGTGCCTCCATACTTGCTTATGATCTCTTCTATATCCCTCGACGGACCGTCAACAGTCCTCTTCCTGCCTATTAGCCCAGTATTCCTCGTGCTAGGTATCCTCAGCATCTCTTTCTCTATCTCCCATCCGCAGTCCCTTGCGACATTCCCTACCCACTCAACCAGCGATGCATAGGCGGAAGACGACTTCCCCTTTCCTTTCGGGGCCGGTGCTCTGAACCTCGCCCCGGAGAGATCATGGCTACAGCAGGGGATCATGATGAAGGGGCATTCCGATACCGCTGCAAGTATGGGTGTCCATGGAGTTAGCTCGTCTGCGTGGTTTGAGATGATGAATGTGCCCTTGGGGAACAGGCCGTTGTGGATCATTTCGCTCTCCGTACTGCCCTGCAAGATTTCTGAAGCCTTCTCCTGACTGTCTAGGCTGTTCTGGATGACGGATGGTAGAAGGACGTGCTGGCGGAGGGGACTGCTATCGTTGGAAGCAACGGTGCTCTTATTATAATTATCCCAAGATTTGCGCTGTCTAGCATCAAAACCCCAACCTTGGTATCCTTCTTCTCGGAGTATGTACACGAGGAGGCCGTTGCCGCATCCTATGTCAACGAAGCCGGGGAAAGGGTGTGTTTCATACATCTGACGCCAAAGCTCTATTAGAAATGCTGCGATCCCCAAATCCTCGAAGACATGCTTGGAAGGATCCGTGACCTCGGCCCACGTCTCAATGAGCTGACGGGCATATTTCTCCTTGAGTCTAGCATATGTCGTCTGCAGCGCGGCTTGAGGGACGATGGTATCGTGCTGGACCCTCTTCTGATAGCCGGCCTTAGCCCCTGCCCCATGTTTGTGTAGCAGGGACAAGAGGTTTAAACCTGTTCGCACCAACCTCTGCGACAGGGAATCATTATCAAAGAGATGGTAGTGAATGGATATAGAGCCTCCGTCTTCGCCGGCATTCCATTCATGAAGGAAAGCTAAGCCCTGGACACTTGGATGATAATATGGCACGTCTGACTGAGAACTAAGGTGTGGTTTGTACACAACCAGTGACCTCTGCACCTCACCTGGTTCAGAACTATGATAAACCAGACACGTCTGATCCATAGGATTGTCTCTTAGAGTGTTCCTCGGAATTAACTTCCGGATCAAAATCTTGTCGAGTTGGAAGTCTTTGAAATGCACAATGATCGGCGCTGGAGGTGCCTCCGAAGATGACTCTGGATATGCCGGCTCAAAGGACTCCTCATGCCCTGGTTCCCGCTCGACGAGAATATCTGCCCGAAATAGCCAGCTGGAATTCAGGTTCGGATTTCGGATGAAGTTCATCATGATCCGAGAAAAGATGGTAGGGCCAAAAGTACATGGGTTTCGATACAGGGGGACCCATTGTGCACCCGAGAGATCCTCAATAAAACTAGGCTCGCCGTTTGCGAGCTCGGTGGGCTCAAAAGCCATTTTGCAGTCAAGGTCAGGTTGGCTTCGACTGTTGGGTGATCAAAGATACGCCGGGTATGAAGGGGGATTATACCAAGCTCCCCCAAACGCTTCCTTCCGGTGTTCTAGAAGGTCTTCGGAATTCCCGAACATCACGACAGTCGCAGACGATCAGGGATACCACCCAATACGGGATCCGATAATATTGGGAAGAGACCTTGTGGTCTTCTTAGTGAGGCAGTGATGTTGGAGCACACACACTACCTAGACTAGGTACTGGGTAAAATCGAGTTCAAGCCACAAAGGCGAAGAGTTTGGATTGCCGAAGAGCACAGTAATGGACACAGTACCAGTCCAAGCATCCCTTGTACGTATCCCCAGATCGCTATGCGATACATAAGCACACCGCCTGAAGTGTACCTACAGCACAGTTTTCGGGATGCCCTAGCGCAGACCCAGCCACAGTGGGTCCGGGTGCCCCTCATATGTAGTATCCGAAGCAGGCTCGATCAATCAGATGAATGCGACTCGCCTCTTTCGCCTTCTCCCGTCATCTCTCTCCCTCCCCTCCACGCAGCAACCATTTAAGTTCATCATCACTTCCACATCTCCCTCCATCTGCAACGAGTCTCCGCCTTTTCAACTCAACTCATCAACAACAAAACAATCAGCATCTTTCTTGCCAGCGCTATCAACACCGCCACATACCACTTTCCGTATCTCTTCGTCAGCTTATTCTCATAAAGACAAGAACCGAGCGAGACAATTGTCGGTCGCTGTCTTAGAACACCCCCCAACCACAAACCCTTTTCCCAAAGTCACCCGGAAAACTCGAGTTTATGTCAATCGAAAACCTCAAGACCTACGGTAAGCCCACGTCGTGCACCATTTCCCTTGCATCCCCTGCGTTGCCTCTCATCCGAACCGGTTATGGGCACGGCTGAGGAGGGAGCAAATGGATAACTTGACACAAATATGCTATATGTTCGTGCGTCGCTAACGCGTGACCAAACACAGACCCCTTCGCCGAAGCCGACGAGGATACCGGACAATCCAAACAGGCGCAGAACTACATCCATATTCGTATCCAACGTATGTCCATCCATACCTTCCTTCCTCCTTTGAACAGGCGGCATCCGCCCGGCCACTCTGCGGTCGACCGAAATCCTACCTGCATCGTCTATGCTCATGCTGACTACTTCCTTTAAGAGCGAAATGGACGTAAAACCCTGACCACTGTTCAGGGCTTGCCGAAGAAATTCGATCAACGCAAGATCCTCAAGGTCATCAAGAAGAAATTCGGTATGTCATTACGTCACGTGATTCACATTTTGTGGTATGCCTGCTAACCACGCTCGCCTTCATACAGCCTGCAATGGCACTACCGTCCACGACAGTGAGATGGGTGAGGTGATCCAGCTGCAGGGAGACCAACGCAAAGACGTTCACGACTTCCTCATCGACAAGGTGGACGGCCTCGAGCTTGACCCCAAGACCATTAAGGTCCACGGTTTCTAAGCCTGTCTTGTCCGCATACCTTCCGTCGCCCGGCTAGTCGACCGCTGTACGAATGCGCCCACGGTACAGATGGTCAGGCTCGTGCTGGCCAGTGCGCTTAAGAGCTGTGTGGGCGGCGATACCAACCGCCTATCACACGATCGCCTGGTTGCATATACGTTGGGTCGAGGCGTTGGTTGGAACGGCTAGGACATGATACCCTTTGATGCCCTCGTTGGAGGATTATGGTTTTTCGGCGGAGCGTGATATGGTTGCCCTAGACAGGACGTCGTAGAGTACTAATGCGTTCGGACTGGATGTGTGATGCGGATGGCTAGCGACTAGCAAGACCCTTCTTTCGTTTTTGACAGGAATGGTGCTGGATCATTTAGTAATCCCATACTACCCACAATCATTTGCCGCGTTTCGTTTCGCATGAGACCGGGGTCTCGACTGTGAAGGTGAAGGTGAAGGTGAAATGACAAACGCGTGGTAAACGGGCGCCGTTACGGTGTCCAAGAGTCTATACGTTATGCTAATATTTCCATGCATCCATAAATGACACTGAGGTGTAAGCCGGATCATAAGTAGGGACAGGGTCGTAACCAGGCGCCAATCGGTATACCAAGTATAAGAGTCACGCGTAAACGCCATGTCGCAGGCATGTCCGAGACGCTTTGATATTAAAGGAACACTCTGGGGGGACGCATCATGACGCAGAAAATTCGGGCTACAGCCCAATTACTTCATCGGAAGGATAACGGTTCGCTTGCTATGAAAGGATGATTACTAGCAGATAACATCCGGGGTATATATATCAAAAGCAGAAATGGACATCGCCTCGTAGCCCCCCGACACGCCTTAACCCTCTAGCTACCCCCGTTCAACGCCATGATAGTCCGAACAAGGCTCACGCGATTCGCACGTAGCAGCAGTAGTAGTAGTAGTATCCCGGCGTCTCAAAGTCCGTCCACCTCCCTCGTGACGCCGAGGAGCTTCACGACGAGCCGCACGGCAATCTCGCCGGCCCTCCTGGCCAGGGCCATGAGGGGGATGTTGGGGTAGTCGACGCGCGTCAAGTGGGACTGTACCAGCAGGGCGACCATGCTGATGAAGCTCGCATAGGAGAAGACGTGGACGCTAAGGCGCGTCTCCTTGCGGATGTTGATCTTGCGCTGCGTGATCTGGTAGCAGGCCGTCAGGATGGTGGCGATGCTGATCCAGGCCGGCAGCAGGAGGCCCGGATCCTGGGACGCGCCCGTCAGGTACACGACCCACGACGTCGCGTACGAGAAGACGCAGCTGAGGGTGACGAGCCGCACGATGGTCGCCTGTGGCGTGTAGTTGATCAGCCAACGCGACATCAGGCAGTCGGTAAAGAAATAGGCGAGATGGCCCGACGCCCAGCACTGCGAGGAGGACGGTCAGCGAGACGGCACAAGCTTAATAAATTTCATGCGCCCACGTTGAGATATATTTTTGACATATATATATATCTACAATATGAGGCTTCAGAACAGCAGGGAAAGCAACAGGGCAGAGACCGTACCCAGACCATAGCGAGGACCGTCTCGGTCAGTCGCAGGGAGCTCTCGGCACGGAAGAGCCTGCCGTCCTCCCCGGACAGAGGCGACTTGGGGCCATTGGATAGTATGAACTCGGCGAAGAGGAACCGCAGCGCGCACCGCATACCCCACCAGAGGGCCGGGCCGATGGAGAGCAAACGGGCAACGATGAGGGGAGGGTGCCAGCGCTTCGGGACGCCGAGGGCGACGGCGAGGCGAGGCTGCAGCAGGGAGTGATCTAGGCTCTGGCGATCCGCCGCGCTGCCGGACTGGTCGGTTCTGCCATTGTGGGTGTTCGCCGGCGTTGGTTTGGCCATCAAGCGGCCCGGGTATAGGCTGGTATGTTCTAACAGGTGCCGATCTCCACGCACGAGGGAGCGAGCCACTCCAGACGGAATCCGACCAAAGGGATTGGCCTTGGTAAAAGAGAAGAAGCGAACGTAGCCGAGCAGCTGCTCAGATGAATAATTGACTGAGTGTCTGGGAGAGCAAGAGGTGGGGGAGGGGGAGGAGGGAGGTCGGGTTCGGGACCGGACGGTGGAGGGTACGGAGGAGCGCTGGGGGAGAACAGATAACCTTATATTGTTTCGGGCGACACTCTAAGCATAGATGAGATGGGCGACAAGCCCGGTCCGGATCCTGAATGAATGTGTCGTGTACATCAAGGTCGGTACGGACGGCAAATGGCACCTGTTTTTGAAACCTTATTAGTCGCTGTGTACCATGTAGGTAGAAGGCCATATAATATTCGAATTTACGTACAGCTGGAGCAGGTCAATTAAGAACCTACTATACTGTAGTAAGAATAGAGCAGTAGTGCAAGAAGCCGGAGGTAAAGCATACCTACGTAGGTATGTACAAAAAAGGCACTAAATTGGTATATTCCGTAAACCTACAGGTACCTCGCCTAGGGGCTTGTGCCCTGCTGAGCGTGTGAGGTCATTGTCGCAAAGAGCGTACTACGTCGTAGGGGTAAGTTAAACATCCTAGTCAGGTACTCCCCACTCATCTAACCTATTCAGAACCTAGCGTTTCTCACCCAAATACAACACAGATCAATAGAGCCAATAAGATATCATTACTTTTGCTAATACAACGGTCAATCCTTCAGTTCTTCGTATGCCACCCATTAGCAGCAATTACGTCCTGACACCGCTGTAGCATGGAAGCTAACAGCTCTCGCAGCCACGCCTGATTAACAGCATCCTAAGCCTCCTGAACGTACGCCCTGATCTGACGATACGTAGCCTTCCTGACGCCCGCCCATCCGTACTTATCCTCGATATAGTTTTTTATCTAGTTCCATACCGTTTCGATGGGGTTGAGATCCGGCGAATTCGGGGGCCAGGTGATAACCTTGATCCTGCGAGAAGCGAGTTCCTCTTGGGTAGCCTTTGCACCGTGGGCAGAAGCGCCGTCCTGCATCAAGAGAAGGTTTTCGTCATCCTTACCATGGCAGTATTGTATCCATTCGTCAATAAGAGGAACGATATACTCACGATACGTTTGGGAGCGAATGGTACCCCATTCCTTCTCCCAAAAGACCCCAGGGCCTTTACCCGTCGCGCCGGAAAAGCTCCCCTAAAACATCCAGCCCTGCTTCTTCCGTGGCTTATCATCAACGCAATCTAGGTGGTATTCTTCGCCTACACGGCGGGTACAGTATTGCTGACGATGAGTAACGTCGTTAACCCAGGTCTCGTCGGTCCAAAGGATTTGTTCCCATTGCTCCATAATCCAGTTAGCGTGGAGTTCTGCCCATTCGAGGCGAAGCATACGGATATCCTCAGTGATTGGGGGCTTCTTCCGCGCAAATCGGCGGCGAAAGCCTAGCCGCCGGAGGGAAGAACGAATGGTATATAGGCCATATATCCCGTCCATGAACTCCATGGATACCTCAAGGTAGGTCATAAAGCGGTAGACCTTCGAAGCCGTGACGAAAAGCTCTAGGGCGTAAAAAAGGTCTTCCTCTAGTACGGAAGGACGCCTTGAACGAGGAGCAGGTTTGGCATCCTTAGCTCTTACGGCGCTCTTGATTTGACTTTCCGAAAAGCTCGTGATCCTTAAGATCTCGGGGATGGGAAAAAGGGCATCATAATAAAGGGTTCGGCAGCGTTGCCTTTCGTCTTCTCTCAGCTACCTAATCTGTATACCTTTAGGACGAGCCATACTAAAGGAATAAAAGGAATAAAGGATGGAAAGCATACTTTGAAGCAATAGCTGCTTTACAACGTTGCGTTGATATAACTTCAATTCGGAGCTTCAATTCGGAAGCAGGCAAGTAATGTATGACAGCTTTATTCGGAAGCAGTCAAACTGACTGTGAAGCTAACGGAGTATATTTGCGACTAGGCGGCATCGTGTATCCGTAAAGCTAAAGGAGCTTTTGCTCCCAATTAGTATGGAGATTAGCGTTGGTGTGGCCCTAAGGGCTACCTGACAAGGATGTTTATATTTGGCCTCTTACTCAGTATCGTCCGGGGCGTGACCGGGGGGTGGGGGGGAAGATGGGGACAGAACGGGCTGATTACTTAACGTTAGGCCGTGCGGTAAGCGCTTTGAAGAATGGACGCGGCAGGGCATTGGAAATTATTACATTAGTAGAATAGCGCTAATGTAATGGCTTACTGTTACGGTGTTACCGTTCGCGGCGTTGTACCCAAGTGTACATACCCTGGCCTGACCTGCCCTGTTGTGCAACGGAATCACTATCTACGTATCTAATGGGTAATGGTGGCGTACGTAAGAAAGTACAAACTAAAGAAGAATACTGTACATACAGATCCCCCCTCTAGTCCGATCTCCGCTTATTGGGCAGCCCCGTCCAAGCTGGATGCAAGGCTACGAGGTTAATCTGCAGGGATATCCGGATCCCCATCTCCGCCGGATTTACTTTTTCTACTTGCTGAACATATCTCGCGACTCGGACAAGGCTTAACATATCCACGGCGGACGACGCATTCGATGCGTATCCGATGACCCACCCGACACCATACTAGGAGCGTCCGTATCCTGAGTTTGTCGGATTTCTAGCCGCCGGGATTGAGGGGCAGGTTGAAGAAGGAGGGGAAGAAAGACAAAGATGGCACACCTCATGCGCTTGTCCCAGCCTGGGCTGCGGGGCCATATACAATTATCTCCAATGCCGCCGTCGCAGATTCTGGTATGCCGCAGGCAGCATGTCTCGGCAACTGCGGCACGGTCGGCCTCCTCATACGCGAGGAAACCCGCAAGTCGTGCGGCGACCAAGATGCGCTTGAAGAAGGAGAGCTCCCAAATCGAGGCAAATGTGAGCTTCCTGTTGCCAAGTAAGCCCCTCCGAGTCTTAGACTTTTCTTCTGTGACGGTCCATAGGTGTCTGACCGTATCCTCTCCTGCTTAGCAACCCTTGTAGCGCCTCCGCTATGGCGATACCCCCGACAGCCCTCCAAGTTCGTCCACATGCTCTGGTTACACCTTAAGGCCAGACTCGACGCTCTCAAAAGCCTGGTCGGCTTTAAAGTCATGTCGGCGCCGAAGACCCTTTTGAGCCGCCCCAGGTTCAAGGCCCAGCGAGCATCTGCCATCCCCACCGCCAAGGCCCTGCATGTCCAGATGTCCGAAGCCTTTGCCGCCGGCGATCGCGAGACTCTCCGTTCCATCTGCTCCACCGAGCTGCACAGGTCCCTGGTCGAGGCGATAGATGCCCGTCCGCGAGGTGTGCGCACCGAGTGGGAACTGGTCAAGTACGATAAGACCTGGTACTACCCCCGGCTGGCTGACTGGCGAATCGCTATACTCCCGCATAAGACGGGAGGTATGACGACAGTCAAGCAGGCCGTCGTGAGTATCTCGAGCGTGCAGCGAATAGCGCGCTACGACGATACCAAGGGTGGCGCCAAGATCAAGGGTAGCGAGCGTGTCCGCCATTTGCTGGAGCATATAGTCTTGCAGGCCGAGATCAATGACAAGACCTACGAGCACGGCCCCTGGAGACTGTGGGGCACCATACCAGAGTCAACATATGAGTCCTATCTGCAAGAACTAGCTGATTCTGAGGTTGCGTTTACCGAGAACCAGAAACAGGCGCGGTCATAATCAACCTCAGCCACAACACGGCAGACTTGTAGGATATAAAGAAGGCGGTGTACCGTATATGTGTACTATAATATGTCCCGTAACCACGCCATTGGAAATACGTCACAACAAGAAGAATTCATCCGTACCGCCGACCACTCCCGCCCCCTGCACCGTCCAAGCTCTCTGGGCCAGCTAGGAATTTGATTGTATTTGAATCGGCCCCCAAATACGGGTGTGCTTCTCTCATTTTGCGATTGATACGTATCGACGGCGGTTCGTCTGGCGACCGCGTAGTCGCCTATCGAGCTTGGAAGGCTTCGTGGGAAACATGGATTGGACGGAGCAGAGAGGACAGCTCAGCAAACGCCGTAGGTGGGGGACCTAGTAGTGCCCTGGCAGGTAGAGCCCGTAAGTGTTTGCGGACTAGACTTAATCTTGATACACCCTCGACAGCGACCACCGCACTGAGACTTCGGATCTCGGAGTCTGAGAGCGTGGAGATTATTCCCAAGGTACGTTTCCCGTTCTCAGAACCCCCCGCCGTTTGTATCAGCCCCATTACTTGATTCCGTGGGCCTCCAGGCACTTTAGAATTCCTCCACTCTGAGTAAGACGAGAGAAAGTTGAAGGAAGGGGTCCTCGCTCGTAGTCGGTTAGGAAACGACCCGTCTGATTTAATGCGCGAAGAAAATGATGACTTCAAAAGGTCTCGGGGGGCAATGTAACCCAACCAGAGGCGAAAGCGGGCTCACTTTCAGTATGCATTACCACCAGCCCCCGGTTGGCCTAGATACCAATTGGGCAGAGTAGCAACAGTGACAGTCCTCCTGCGCCTACTGAGTACCAGCATAAATTGCTTTCTTCGCGACTGCTTTCATAACTGAAACGAGGCGAGGCTTTTTACTTCCGAATACATAACACCACTAGATCCGACTAGCTTTAGCTATGCAACGACCTCTCCATCTGGGGGGCCTTGTCCTTGCCGTATCAAAGATAGGTTGTATATCTGTTCCATTCCACATGAATTGACTGGTCTACAGGCCCGGGTACTGCACAACTATACACACAAGAGGCGTGGATCGTCTAGGTACTCCTTCTGCGGCCCCTATTCCAAGCAACCCCTATTCAAACACGCCGAAGCCAAGCGGACCCACGACCAGGGGGTTCGACCACGTAGAACTATTCCAACAAGATGGTGGCCCTGTCCAACAAGTATAGAACCGCCTCCATGAATTCCCACAATATAGTTCAGAAGTCAGGGGCGGCCGACTCTTGACTAGGACTGCAAGATATCGAACCTGACAAGCCGGATTGGCAGAGAAGGTTGAGGTTTTTATGATTTTTCCGAGCGCCCATGATATGGACAATGTACGAAGAGAGTGCAGAAGATTAAGGGATGGTGGCTGGCACCATTTAAGCGGCGCAGTCGTTTCACGCACTGGGGGTGTAGTCGATACTACGGCGTCCCGAGCTAGCGATCTTCATACCTACGTCTGACACACTTCCCATTGAAAGAGGCGCGGGTCCAAGGCACGAAATTGCGATGTCGGATCTTGACCAGCCTATTTTCGCGTTCGATGTATCCATAATAGGGAACGACTGACCCAAGTGGCTACTCACATCTGGAGTAGCCATGAGAGGCCATGAGACTTTCGTCCGGGATTACTATAGCCAAAACATGAGCTGGCGGGCGGCGGGGTTCCTGATTTATGCTTGCTTCCGTAAGTCTAGGGTCTTGAAGGGTTTTTGAAATCTTTGATCACCCCCGTAACTGATAGGTAATTGCTCTATCCTGATACTTATTGTCTCTTGTGCACGATGCAAGACAAAGGACAGCCCCCTAGTCCCCTGACCTTCCGCAGATGCCCTACGGTGGGAAAGGGGAACAACAAGGACAACGCTTTTTGTTCCCACCTCGCCATGTCGAATCGGGCGGCAGGGAAGAGAGAACCTCGGTTCTTCGATGGATTCCTAAGCACCAGGAAGCTACTAGGCCCGATATGCGCCCCGAGTATTGATCTCGTCATATGGAGCCCCCTCATAATGTTAGATCCCTCTGGCGGGCAATAGTAAGCAACCAGCTGATTTTAACGCTCGCCTTCGTTGTAGTATTCGACCCCTATATTCTCCGCTGCCTATAAAGCCTACCCCAAAAAGATTCATCTATTAGAGTTAAACCCTTCCACGCTGCAACCCCCGAACTAACAGCCCTCTATTAGTGTACCGTCTCATTTTCTAGTCTCCTTACAACAGATGGTTGTCTGGATGATGTGCCACGTTTCTTCTTTTTGAGGCATTGCATGCCGGCCACATGGGTCCTATAACTCTGATTATACCCGAACCAGCAATATACCTAGTCCGCCGATTCGGAATGCTATATATCTAGCCTACAACAACCCCATCTATGCCTTGCGTATGTAATCCAGCCATTCCTCGTCGGGAATAAGGGTGGTGACTCGAAGTATGTACATCCGTATTGTCACATTTCACTACACTATAAACATCGTGCCTTACTCCATATATAGACTTCCGCTAGTTCTATCGCAATCCTAAAGCGTATTTACTACTCCGCCTATACGTGCACTGAGAGTAAAGTAGCTCAGCTTTCATTTGGGGCAGTGCCGAATGGGTATATCCCGCCCCTATACACATTTTCAATTGCCCCCTTTTTTTTGCCTAACGACAAGGAGCACGCCCCACCGCCGTACACAACCACTTTAGGCCCCTTATCCACTTCCTTCACAACCGGCGCCACATCCATCCCAACACACGTGCCTTTCACAACCTCCATCTCCTTCCCTTATAGTCAATGGCGTATGAGAGCCAGGCTACATGAGTCACATACCGCATACTTCGCTGGTACTCGGAGCCAGCAGCAGCCTTAAAAGAACTTCCCAGTCACCCTAGGCATGGGTACTTCGTCGCGGGCGACTGTCGTCTCCTCCTGGAAGCTGTCGTACTCGGGCTCTATCTCAACCGGGCGATCAAGCGCGTCGAATCGATGACCCTGCAATTTAGACTGCAGGAACTGGAAGGCCAACCTCACGCCGAGCGCGATACAGCCCCAGACTACCCCGCCGACAGGGGCGGCGACGAAGGCACCGAACGCGCCCCAGTCGCCCGTGTACAGGCCCTGCTGGAGCAGGATGAGCTCGCCGCCCTGTTTCGCGCTGCCGTAGTAGATCGTCCCGAAGATGAAGACGGTCAGGATCCCCCCGAGCCCTCCGACGACCACTTCGAAGCCTCGCCAGAAGTAGAAGCGCTCCGACAAGCCGATGACCAGTACCGGGATTACCGCCGCGGACAGTAGGTCCGAAATAAGATAGATTTGCAAAATCCCGGGCGCCTGGATGGCTATCACGACCACCGGGATGATGGTCAGCACAACTCCGGCTCGGATCCACCAGATACCGAGACGATTGCGGAAGACGTCGTTAGATGCCGACGAGACCATGGCGGACTGCAAGCTATCGAAGGCAGCGGTACTGAGAGTCACGACCATGACAATTACGATGCCAATGACCCAGCTTGGTAGAGGCCCAAGCAACAGGAAGAAAGCGACGGACCCGTCTTCAGCCGGAGGATCGCCGGGGTATGCGCCAGACCAGGTGGCGAAGAGGCCAGTAAAGCCGACCAGGACCAGCACACAGAAGATCACAAAACTAGCGATACCGATACCCAGCCAAAGGTCCTTATCCGTTCTAGAGGCGAAAGCGCGTAGCCAGAAGTTGGCGAGGAAGAACTGGTTCGTCAGAAGGGCGACAGGCAGAATGTAGATGATCTGCCAGCCTATGAGACTTGCGTCGAGGAGTGGGGAGTCTCTGATCAGGTCTGGCTGGAGTTCTACCTTCACGCCAATCGTAATAGTGGCTATCACGATCAGACAGGTGACCATTACTCCCTGAACATTGTCGGTAAGGAAAGATATGGTGAAACCTCCCAGAGCTATGCAAAGCGGCCGTCAGCGAGGGCGCTCATGATCTAACGGATCATAAAGACGGCATGCAGAAGATAAGGGTAACTTACATGTGTATATGGTTGTGACGACGCATTCCACGATCAGCACGGGCAATCCGTACAACCCGGTCAAAGCATTGATCACCTGCCCGATTGCAGACAGCTCGGCCACCATGTAGAGGAACAAGGTGAGGAGTGTTAGAGCACCCAGGTACAAGGCGACCACAGCACCAAACCTTTGCCTCGCCCACTCAGTCAAGACGAAACCTTGGGGGCACTTCTTGCGTATGATTGGCACGAGAGCGGCAAAGATAAGGAGGGAAAATGATGACGAGAACCCGTAGACAATGACGCCTTGGAGCCCAGCCAGGGTAGCTAACTGGGGATATGAGAACAGGATACCGGAGCCCATGGCTGGGGATTGAGGAGAAACACAGTCAGTACATCTAATACGCCGAAGGGGAGGGGTTCGATCCGAGGCGGCAGCACGTTTCCCACGCAAGCATTAACTTGATCGAGTAATTACGGTACAATCTCAGCTTCATCTTCATAGCCTTGCGGATCTCCTCCCATACTTCCCGTGACGGGGGTTGGGAGGGTGGACCCAAGCAAGGCTGCTTCGAATCCGCGCCCGTAGTGAGCCGCAGCCTCTTCTCCTCTGTCCGGGTTGTAGCCAACCTGAGCCGAGAAACGAGAGACTTCTTGATCTTGGGTGCAAAACCTACAGTCAGTCGCGTAGCTCATACTCTCTCTGATCCTACCAGGCGGACAGCTCGTCATGCTGGTCGTAGGGACGGTGGCGAGAGACAGTCGATTCTAAGTTTTCCGGAACAGTGCTACCGCTCTTGATCTCGAAAGAGATAGAAACTCTGGTAAGTGCCGTGGCCTCTACTACTCACCAGAGGCAATGAAGTTGAGAGCAATCGGAAAAGCTAGATATGCGTTAGTGGAATGCGTCGATGTGACAGTAGGAGAGACTCTTCGAGAACCCAGCATTGATGCGGCTCTCTCATTAGTGTCCTAACCCGATTGAGACCTATTTCCAGCTAGAAAGCTCGCCTTGGACTGGTGCCTCATCTTCCAGGCCAAGCCTGTCCCTAGCAACCTATAGTTCGAAGAGCGTCAGCCCATATAGCCCAATGTAGCCCATCTAGCCTACGGAAAAGAGAGGGTGTCCGTTGGCAGCAATTCCAGTCCTTCAATTGCATATATGGCAGCATCCCTCCAAGTACTGAGAGTGTGCTAGCAGCAAGAACAATGACCGTCTATTGAGAAAACGGTGACAAAGATGTCCAACCAAGGCAACGACGACGATATATCCAACAGGGTTAAAGGTAGTGATGCATGGAAAGGGGAAAAAGATGGCAAGACGTCCAACAGAAGCAATGACGACGATACATCCAATAGGAGTAACATCGCCGTTTTATTCAAAATAGGCAACAACAATTCACACTACCAAGAACTAGAACAGAAGGCGAAGGGAGGCAACCACGAGCCCCCCATTCAACGAAACTAACACATACTCCTAGGGAAAGAAAAAAAAATCTTCTCCCCATTAAAACCCAAATATCACGCCGAGGGAACAACTTACAGAAAAGCGCCATATGTCAGGTATATGATGGCATTGGAGGCCTGGAAAGACGGTGACCCCATCGTAGCGGTTGAATTCCGAGATCTGTCTTCTTATCGTTTTCTAACCGCTGTTTTAACTCCTGCGTAGTCGTTCCGAAGGTCGTTGATCAGGTCCAATCACCTCCAACAATTCCCACACAAAACGAGCAGAACCTCTCAGGCAAAGCTGCAGGCAGTTGCTAACAACAAAGAGAAGCGGGAAGAACCAGAAGCACAGCAGGGTGTACGAGACACGAGGTGTAGCCAGTGCTTGCCGACAGAAGTTCGCTCAAATGAATTGAGCACAATATTTTCAGCCAAAGTACTAGAAAACTCTTAGCGAAGCACAAGTCTTCTCGAAGGAAGATAGCTCATGATTTACGGCAGGGGCTCTTTCCCAGCCTCCTGAACGCTGATTGGACACATCTAGTAAAGAGCGGGGGGCGGGGCAATGATTGGCTTTCGAGACCGCGATCACCGTATGTTGTCATCATCTAACACTGTACACTGTCTAGGTAAAGCCCGGCCAACGGCGAACAACCGGATCATCAATCCTTTACAACACCAACACTCCAACTTCCTTCCTTTTTCGACAATCCAGGTATCTTCTCGAATACCTGTCCATTAGCAACCAGCTAAGTGAGATCGCAGCCTCCTCCCTTCTCTAATTACTGATGATTCGACTTCTACTGCGCCAGAGGCTTTGCAGCGCGCATCAATAGCATAAGCCTTTGCTCCAGCGGAACTAGCATGCCAGTCTTCCTTGTATTCACTCTCCCCGACGTGCCAAAAGAAACAACGCTTGAGTATCCCGGCATCCTGAGCAGAAACAATAGCCAGGATACCCACTTTGGCGGCGGCCTGGCTAGAATTGATGCCTCGCTCGATACATATTATTCCGGCGGATGGTATTCCAAAGGTCAAGCAGGCATCTCTCTGTATAAGCAACCATGCCATTGGGTCTCCTCAAAGACTGGCAAGTCCAGTGTGTATACACTGGCTTCAAACAACAGCCACGAACAAACCAAAAGGTATTAGCACAACATCAACAACAAGAATATCAGCAGTGATGACGGCAATCAATTGGGAGGTAATAGCAACGCTGATTAAAAAGGTCTAATTACAAAAGGAGAGTGGCCAACTAGCAAGCGCTAGATGACCAAGCATATCCTATTCATATGCCCTCCAAGCAAAATCGAATAGAAGAAAATAGATCGTCGAGTCAAAGGCGCTCGATGCCTCCGAGACGATCAGTACCAGGCTGCCTCCTAAAGCCTGAAGCCACATTCATATGATATCCGTTATTGCTAATGATGTTCCTGGCCGGATTACCGTCATTGGGGTTTGCCCCATCTTGTATGCGCTCGCTTCGGACTCGCATCGTGCGAGTCTTATCATCGCCCATATGGTCGAGGCCAAACCACCATCATTATTTTTGTGTCCAAGGACGGTATGTTCCCAGAGAAGTTGGCGGGAAGACCTTGACCAAGTTCACAGTCGCTGGAGTCTGCCGAGCTAAGCGCTCTTGGACCCCTCGTCACTAGATCCAGCAGGTCCATCATGACCCGCAGCTCTGGTCGGAGTTCCTGCGTGGCCGGCTGCTCGCTGAGCCTGGGGAGGCATAGGCGAATAATAAGCATGGTAGTAAGCCATGGACGCGAGGCCGGGGTCGGTAAGATACGGTGTGGCCCAAAAGTAGGGGTTCGCAGCATAGCCACCGCCGCTCCCTCCGTAAGGACCGCTGTAGGGACTCATGACACCGGGAGTTCCTTGAGGTGTAGCTGGAAAATTTCCGTACGGGGCCACATAGCCAGCCACGTGGCTCGGACCAGCGCCAGCAAAGTTGCCGGTCCCGCCACTAGTTTGCGAAACCGTCTCAATAGTGGAGGACGCACCGGCAGCCGCCGGTCGAAGAGGTGTCGTGGGATTAGTGTTCTCCGAGCCGCCGGGTTTTATGTCTTGGGCGGGGCTAGCCTCCGACAGCGCGATGTGGGAACGCATGCGGCGGGCTTGCTGTCTGTCGCGACTAGACTTGCGCTCAACGCGAATGCGACAACCACCCACAGTTATTCCGTCCTGAAAAATGCCGTGTCAGCGTGCGAGATGTGTTACGCATTGTAGGAGAGCTTACCATGCGCTTGATGGCGACCTCTGCCATGTCCGGACGAGCAAACTCAATGAAGGCGAAGACGATGGATCTACCGCGGCCTATGAAGTCATACGCGTCAGCTTTTCACTTTCAACGTCAATAAAACGAAGTGCCTCACGGACCGCTTTTAGACTCCTTTTGAACGACCTGGACGTCCTTGACATCACCGACCTCTGCCATGATTCCACGGAGAACATCGCCAACATCATCCATGTCAGTAGGCAAGTTTCCAACAAAAACCGATCTGCGGTCCACGTCGTACTTCTGAAGCCATTCCTCGTCGGAATCGGGCTTGTTAGCTTGAAGAGCCTTCTTCAAATCATAGGCGATGACCCGATACTGCGGGTTGTGGCGGAATGCCTGTACATCATGTGAGTACAATAAATGGCATTGGACACATCACGGGACAATGCAAGTTTACTCACAGCGACTACATCTCGGCCCGGATCAAAAGTGGTAAACTCGACAAGAACGCCACTCGATAGCTTGAGGGCCTCAAGAATATGAGGATGCAGGAGCTCACATTTGGACATCGGTCCATAGCTACTGAGTTGATAACGCGCCTCCTCGACGCCGATGTCAAAGCCCTGAGCATTGTAAATGACGAAGGATCCTGTTTTACGTCAGTCTTGAGGTTCTCTAACTCGCAATGTGGGTTACCGACGATTCGCCTTAACCATCTCCGTGCGGCACGGGCGTCCCTCGATCATGATTCCTTTGCCACGTGTTCTGGCCTGCTGAGCATCTTCGGCTTTCTGATATCTCGTTAGCCAAGCTCATGTATGGGCCGGGGCCAATGGCAAAACCAACAGTGAACTGGCAGAACGCGAATGGCATGTTCTTTTGGTCGCGACGGATCTTGACGAAGACGGTGCCAAACTCGCTGAAGGCGCGAGTGACCTCAACCTCGAGGCGAGCATCCTTGACACCTTCAGGAAGACTGTATGTTCGAGTCAGTAATCTAGAACGCAACGTGGGGAAAGATATGGAACTCACTTGGCAACGAAGACGCAGGCACTGGCCGGATAGAATGCCTGAGCATCAACATTGCTGGCGCGATCTCCACGGTTGGCATCGGGGCTGCGAGCGCGGACAATGTGGACAGGGTTATCACCGGCACCGCTGGATTGGCCAGTAGGATACTGCGGGAAAGCGCCCGGAAAGCCTCCAGTGGTGGCAATGGCGGGTATGAACTGCGGCAAGGCTGCCACACCCTGGGACATGAACACGTCTCCATCGCCAGGGACGTTGCCGACTTGGAAATGAGCAGGGTTCCTGTCAGAGCCGCGTGTCAGGCGCCCATCTTCCAGAAACTATTGGTTGAGTGGCACTCACTGCATTCCGTTGCCACGAAAACCTTGAGCCAAGTCGACCTGGCCACGGCCATAGCCATGGGGTGCCACAGAGCTGTTGATGAGATATCAGCTAGAATCCAGCTGCGAAGTATGTCCACACTTACTTAAGGCCAGGCTGGATAGGCTCTATAGTTAAGGCGTCGAAGCGAGCATCAAGACGAACTCCACCTATGGCGATTGATCAGTCCCTGCCATGATTATAGTGTGACACTCCGTTACGCCTATGCTAGATGTTGAATGGTGGGAAGCCACCCTTCTGGTGCGCGTTTCACAAGCAGCAGCTCGCCAGACAGCTCATAGCAAGCAGGGACTGCTGAATACCAAGAATGGGTGCTCATAATTGGTCGTGCGACGCGCCCAGAGAGAAGCATATTGCTGCAGCAAGTGCCTGCCCCAAGTCACGGCAATTATGACACGCAACCACGACTGAACTAAGTATATGAGAGTTGGGGCTTACCTCCTTGATCCTCAGAAGACAAAGATGTGCGCGACGACGAGGCGCCAGCGGCGGGCTTGTCGGTCTGATCTCCGAAACTAGACATGATGACGACTCCTCGGTACGCTATTTCTAAAGCTGAGTGATGATTAGCACAATGCTGGTAGAACCGGCTCAGTGAAGTTGGTGAGACTGCAGGCTGGGGATGTTGTGGAAGCAATGTTGGTCCAAAGGTGGGTGCTTTGGGGCCGGTGTTGATGAAAAAGGCAGATATATGGAAAAGGACGAAAGACGAAAGGGAAGAGAGATGGAAAAGGGAGAAGGCTAGTACTATGTGATGGAATGGCTCCGAGTAATTTCCCTTGATACACAGTTCAGTGTTCAGGAGGGAAGATGATCTCGGTGAAGTCTCCCTTGACAAATTTGGATGGAAGGTGGACGAACAACGGTCAAAATGAACTGAACCGTTTGTTGACACAAACTCTCAATTTTGAGGGTTGAGGGACAAGGAAGGATAAAGCAGTGGGCTGAGAAGTGTTTGTCAAAAGCGGGCTATTCTTCGTAGAGTGAACTCAGGGGTCGTCAACATTGTGGATAACTTCCGACATCATGGATTCTCCGCTCTTAAGAAAGAGAGGCGAGGGGCGCGAGGGGTCAATGTGGGGCTCAGGAGTCGTCGATATTATCAAAGATACTGACATCAGGGACTTAAGCTAAGGGTTACTCAAGGGTAACTCTTTGCCGACACTGGCACCTGCCCAAGTGGCTGCAGATTAGATGCCAACAGCCGCCTGGTTGCCATTACCTACCGCCCAGTGTGCTAGGATGGTTGGAAGATTTGACGATAGGGAAATGGGCCAATTTGAGGGATGGCAGCGAGCCTATGACAGAAGCCCATGCGGCCGTGGTACAGACATGGTAACGCCTGTATAGCCGTATTCCAAACAAGTGACCCGAAACAGGGGACTTGTCGGCAGGACGATTACCAACGGGAGGCCTTTGCGCGTCCCAGTGGACTGATGCAGTGCTAGCCAACGGGAAATAATGACTGGGGAAGCGAGGCGGCAGCCCTAGATGGCTATATCTAGCAAATCACATGGATGCCATCACGTATGAGAGAAGTGACGCAGATTCGAATGGTGAGGGAGATGGAGAGTGTCGTCGACGAAGGGGCGATGGTCGGATATAACCCGAGTGTCATCTGTGGAAGCACGCCCGTGACCTCGACGGCGACCATGGAGCCGGTATCAAGGGTATGGTTGTGATGGGAGAAGAAACAAGAGAGCACGAGCAATGATGACAGCGGATAGCAAGAAGACGAAAGTGCGAGGGCGAGCTTCCTTACCGATATGGCGTTGAGAAATGAAGTCGATGGCAGGATGATTCGTTGAAGGGACCGGCCGAAAGAACGGCGGCAGTGGGCGCAATAGATGGGTCGCTGATATCCGGAATACGGGTGTTGCTGAGAAGAGAAAGGATCAAAGACGGCGATGGTGACGGCGACAGCAACGGTGGCCGCAAGAGGTCGTTAGTGTTAACCAAGTAAGATAAGGTTATGAATAAGAGGGAAGAGAAACGGGGACGAAGGTTAAGGTCGTCGATGCCCTTGCTATAATAAGGGTTAATACCGTGACAAGATGAGACCCGCCCGATGTGGAAGAATACCTTTTTCTTCTCTCTCTTCTGGGGGGGTTGATGGTGGGTGCAGGATGGGTGGCTAAATACTTGCGAGGGTGGGCGGGTCGAAGGGGGTGGGAAAGGTCGGCGAAGGGGAAGGCACGATGGTGTAACTTGTCAGGTGCAACTGGTCAGTCTGCAGTTGATGTTTAGGCCATGTCCAAGTCCAGCCTGCTGGTTTCATCTGGCTTATCGACAAGCGTCTTCTACTCTTTCCGGCCTTCTTCCATCGAGGTGTGGATATTGTCTCTGTCTCTTTTATTTCATTCTCTCTTCTTATTTTCTCTCCTATCCTTCGTTTTCGGCCTGGCTTCTCCCGGGTCCCTGGCCCGATAAATACGACCAAACGCTGTGTTAAATCCCCTGTGGCCTACCGAGTTGCAGGCTTCATATTTTAATAACGGAATGCAATACCGAGGTCTATTCTACTACTATGAGTCAAAGTTGCTTTTTAGGAACGAGTAGCTATTTATCCTTTTAAGTTACTGGGTGTATACACCCCATTAAAGGGGGAGGGGGGACATTGTCTCAGGCCGTAGGCTGGCGGTTGACGCGGAGATACGGTGTCATGTCATGAGGAAGACCAGCCTTTGTCTCTTATTTAGGGTCATAACGGGACAGTCTAATAGTCCACGAAGAATCCGACAACCTCTACTACGATATCATCTTGACCGAAAATGCGATAAGGAAAAGAGCGGCAGACGGTGGTTGCTGGGACCTCTCGCTGGAACGCTAGCATGATAGAACAAGATTGCGGCAGTGCGCTAGACGGACTTCGAAGAAGCTTGATACACCAGCAAGGGGGTGGCCTTGAACATCCGGTCGGTAGCTTTGCTCAAGTCTGTTTCCGTGGCTTATCTTGATCGGAAGCGAGATTTACATAGTTTGCGGCACCGGGTTTCCAAGCAGGAGTGTTCGGTTAGAGATCTAGTGATACTGTCAGCAACATTAGAGAGACTGTTCTGAGCTACTGTTGGAGCATAGAACGAGAGCTCTGTCGGGGGTGGTCCCTCATTCAATGCTCGAGAAAAGGTGTGCCTGTAATTACCGTAAAACCTAGGTGTCAAGACGAAGAACCCTGAGTCGTTGTAGTGGCGGCGTCGCGTATCATCGTATTGGCATTGAATTTCTTCCAGGACCTCTAGTTTAGAACGAGGGCGACTGTTCGGTCTGGTTGGCGGCCGTGATATTCCTGGCAAGGCCTTCCGCCTCGGGATCTTCAGTTCATTGTTGCGTTGAATATTCTATCTTCTCCTCTCCTCTCCTCGAGAAAGATATCTGCAATGGACAATTATTCTATAGGGGTTGTTCTTTAGAGACTCGCCCAGCAGACATGCATGTTCAGAAAGAACGTTCTCCTCCTGCTCCATGGTGACGATAGGTGGTGACCTTGAGGCTAGCTAGTTGCCACCGGGAGATTTACGGCATACTAAATGTATATCCAGAGCCAGCCGGGAAGCCACAATGAATGGGGAATAGCCGGAATTGAGGATATGGACAGAAACAAACACCATGTTTATGGGGGACCGCCCTTGGCGTTGATCAGGCTAGTAAGTTGTCCAACCGGCCCCGTAAAGTGAGTCAGTGGATCTGATCTCAAAAACCACAGCTCTGGTATCTACAGGAGTCCCTATTCTCCGCGAAACTTTTCCATTACGTCGGCGACAAGTTACGGCAGAAGCTTTGTTGCATCAAGCTAGTCATGGTGGCGAGC
Source organism: Monosporascus sp. GIB2 (assembly GCA_004155935.1). Classification (NCBI taxonomy): domain Eukaryota; kingdom Fungi; phylum Ascomycota; class Sordariomycetes; order Xylariales; genus Monosporascus; species Monosporascus sp. GIB2. The sequence continues at coordinate 286,729 of QJNV01000012.1, read as the reverse complement.
TCCGCATTCTTGAGGCTTTGTTGATCCTTGGCATGACGGGTAGCAAGTCGGCCGTGAGCTTCACGGAAGTTTTCCATATATTCTGCCTTGGTAGTTGGTTTTTGCTGTAAAGGATTAAACGTCTCTGTCTACCATAGTGATTCGAAGCATCAACCTTTCCTTTTCTAGTGTTACGGTTAAACCCTAACCCTATAAAGTTAAAGTATCGATAAGAGTCCACGAAGAAGGAGGAAAATAGGTGTATTGAGAGGATAATCCTGGCATATTCCCCCGTCAAAAGCAGACAGGACATGACGTGCGTCGTCCTAGGTATGCTTCTCGTATAATGAGTATGGTTGGGGGTCCTTCCAGATAATAGGGAGCTACAGATATATAAGTGTCATGCAGTAGATAGCCAGTCACAAACTGAAACCGAAGTGATTGCGAATTATAAGCCAGACACAAACACCACATCGGGGATTGTATCTGGCAACGAATCTCAGATCCGTCATTGTACAGATATTAATCAGACACCGTACAGTAGCAGCTGCTGAATGACTGTTCGTCCAAAGGGCTCTCGGCAGTTGTTAGGGCGAACAGCTAGCGGGGCCAGAGTGGGATTGGCAGGCACAAGTATTAATAGAAAAGACGCTGTGGTCGAACCATCGCCGAGAACTGGGACTATCACGAAACAAGCCCTAATGACGGGAACCATTACCATCGATTTAGTGGAGGACACCACGACTCCGTCCCTCGTGCCTTCCCCGGGACCCTGCTCTACACCAAAACCTTGTGCGCTTCAGAGAAAATGCAACTGCGGAAGGCTACGGTAATTTAGACAAGGGGAGAAGGCTGCTTAAACGGAGCGATCGTATATGTCGATTTTATCCCAGAGAACAGTTAAAAATAAAGGCACAATGCCACCTTAAGCTCCATTGGAAGACAGCTGCTTTGTCTGTAACTCAGGCCACAAGCTGACAATAATTATTCTCGGAGGAACTACAAAATCCACCTACCCCTTGGGAGTGTCTAGGAGCGTATGCGAGATCATATATTAAGATGTATCTGGAAGAATACGCCAGTAATCTCTAAAGAGCAGCAATAATATATTCCTTGTGATTAATATCACCGTCGGGGTTGCCACTATGAACGCGGCAAAGTGCGTCCCCTCCAAAGACGTCAGCATTAAATATCGAGAAACAACGGTAAAGGGTGGTGGAGGGTAAACAATACACTGTAACCGTGGTAGTGCTTTGACGTGGCCAGGGGAAGTGGCTTTAAGTGGTGAGCGTAGAGGGAAACCAATGTGCTCCTATGGGCAGTGCTTTGGAGGATATCATGGAGGGTAATGGTTCCTGAGCAGTTAGTAGTAGAAAAGGTTCGATTGGCAATATAGAGGTAACTACGTAGTTGGGTTTGGCGAACTGGGCCATGGATATCGTAGGAGCGCTTGGAAAACGACACGCAGTTAGTACTTCATCAGGTGTCGTAACGAGCAAAAGACAGGGACTGTATTCCTACATGTCAGGAAATGATAATATAAGACCTGGGATGAGGGGCTCATTTGTATGGTTATTGCCAGTCACTGACAATAGGGGCGACTTACCACAGCTAGGTGTGTATGAAAATATGTCATAAAGAGATATATAAAGCTTTCAGCTAACAAAGCAAGGATAAACAAGGAAGGGTTGATTGGAGAATATTCGTTTTGTTTCGAAAAATTATAGGAAGTGCTTATTTAATAAGGCCAAGCTTCTCTACTGCACGTTCTATAGTACCCACGGAGGACATTTTGTTACATGATGATAGCAAGCTGGCACCTATACCGGTACAGCAGGTACCATTAGCATTATCACTGATATCAAACATAACCGTTGTTAAAGGGCCCCAAGACTAAGTTGATGGTATCACACTACAGTGGGGATGGATTGGATACCGTGCATTGCTTGTTGATTTTAAGTCTCAGAACACTACCATTAATCTACCAGTGCCATGGCATCATCATTCCCATTCAGCTTTTCCCGCAGAGTGCGACAGCCATACATTTCTTTACGCCTCCGGCTACGACTCGTACGATTGATATTAGTATAATAGGGAGCACCCGTGGCGATGAACGAGACTGAGCTACTAGGTGTCAACACTGACATGGCGTATCGGCTTATGCCGAAGCCCAACATGCCGTCAAGAAGATTGTCGTCTATATAACATACACACCGGCTATACGAGGATGATGGGGTAGAGTAGGCCAGCCACAAGTCGCCGACCATGAATCGAGACGGGGTAGCCGAAGTTACTGCCAATTACTCTAAGAGAGGACGTCACATTCTCACCTGAGAATTGGAATAGAGCATGTATATATACCATTAGGCAGTATTGCAACCAGGAGCGCAATTTACAATATTGAGGCTCGGCGGATACTCAGGAGCTTAAATATAAGTGAAAAACCATCAAGTTTAGGCATGGACCGCATGTTAGCCAGCCTTAACCGTGGCTAACTTAAAGGCGAACTTTAAGCGATGAAGATGCGCGGGCCAAGACATGAGGAAGTCGGGAGACCAGGCCGACGAGATCCGAAGCGGCCCGTACAGTATCGATAACCCAAACTTCGTCCAATTAACACGGTAGAGATTTTCGGCTCCGGGATAGCACCTGCAGCAGCAGCATCATCGCCTACGTTACAGGGCTAATAACGTCAGGAATTATTTACTCTCTCCCCTGGGAAACAGGCCTGCAAGATCCAGACACAAAACGACACTGACAACCATTGACGGACCAACGCGATGGGCGCCAACTCGTCAAAGTCTTTGGACCAGTCGCCACATGCCTGGAAAGCGTAAGGGCCCTTCCCGACAATCGATATTGCCCGCAGTCCAAAAAGCCATGGCCCCAATTGGCTAACTGTTTCTCCCTCTCACATAGCCCTGGACCCGTAGGCGTTTCCCAGGATGTTGTCGAATCCCTCCAAGCCAGCAGCGAGGTGAGTGACCCCGCAGACCCGACATCGGTTTCATAAACGGCGACTATCGTAAGGCGTCTGTCTAACCTGACCGACGAACGAACAGTCCGACACATCCCGCGCGCAGACCCTCGAACTCGCGGTACAGGCCCGTGTGGCCGAGGAGCTGAGGAAGATGCTGGCGAGGGAGGACGCGGCGCTGAAAGAGGCGCAGGAGAAGGCCTCGGAGTACGCGGATAACGAGGACAACGGCGGCAAGAGCCGCCAGGAGGTCTCCAAGGAAGTCGAGACGCTGCGGGCGCGCCTCGAGAAGCGCAAGCAGCTGCGCCAGCTGCCCGACAGCGTCGAGGCGGCGCGCGGCGAGGTCGTCCGGTGCCTGATGGAGCACGACCGCCGGCCGCTTGACTGCTGGAAGGAGGTCGAGACGTTCAAGGAGGAGGTGCGGCGGCTGGAGAAGCAGTGGGTCGAGAAGGTGGTGCGATGAATCTGAGGAACAAGCAAGCAAGCCCATGTCTGGGAGCGCGCAGCATTCGAGATGGGGACGGGAAAAGTACTAAACCTGGCAGGCGGTTGGTGTTGATATCCTGTAATACTACGGCATAGAACGCTCGAGAAAAGAGCTGTATAGAAGTCACGAATACGCTAGGATGCGGGAGCTTGGAAGTTCACGTCGTGTCTGCATTTAGCATCATATACGAATCTGCATATGCGCCGTCCTGGCCGGTATCGAGCTCCTGTTTCTGGAGTTCGGCTTTCCTTCTGAGGCCTTCGGCCCTCTTCCTTTCTCGCCGAGTTTGAGCATCTTCCCATTCGGTGCCGTCTTTCTTCTTCGGCGGCTGTGTCGCCTCCAAAACCCCTAACCGGAACCTCTCGATCCTCTCTGTGTTCGCAACGAACCTCTCGTTTGCTATGCGAAGGAGAGTCTCCAAATACTCCGCGGATACCGTGCGCTGCGGAACGCCCTGGGTTTGCATGCCTACGAGAGACTCCAGCACGAGTCCCATGGACCGAATGGCGACTATCGGCGTCACAGGCTCTCCCGCGTTGGCAGTCAGATTAATCGCGCCGCTCTCCCTAAATCCAGCCTGTAGTCCGCACCGAAGTAGCAGCTGGGCATGTTCCAGCGATGCGGTGAGGACGTGGAGAATCTACTACCGCATGAGCCTTAACCGTTGAGCCAAACCCGGCGAGCGCCCCCTAACGTTGGTCCGCCTTCCATGACGAACCAGCTTTTGAAGGGGGACCCAACTTACCATTGGTTCGAACTTGAAATGAATCAGCCTCGTTGCTGGATTTTCCGACGAGCCATCTTCTCCTATTTGGCCTTGCACTGAAACGTGAGTACTTCTGAGTCCAAGGAGATGGTCTAAATCAACACAGTTGGGCCCCTCTTCCAACGTAACTGGATCGTGGGAGACGAAAAGCCAGGAGCCCCCTCCGCCCTTGCCGCCTACTCCTGCTATCTGGGCCGGCTTGAGGGCTACTTGCTCTTGGCCAAATCCTCCATCCAGCTGGGCCTGCTGCTCCGGATCCATAGCCTTCTTGCCCTCCACGAACACACTGATTCGGCCCGCACAACTACTTGTGGTAACGAAGCCATCCAACCTGTTGATTCCGTCAATCAGGTGCCGAACCCTTGCATCGATGGAGCCTTTGGGCGACGCATCGGTATATTCCGAGTCCGGTATTGACAGCTGTTGCAGGATCCGGTCTTTCTTTTTCGTGAAACTGGGTGACGGCGTTGGCAGGCCCTTCATTTTTCAAGTCCGTGATAGAGGCGAGACCTGCTAGACTTGAGCTGACCTGGTTGGCTCAGGGGGATAGAGTTCGAAGTCGTGATGGACGTGTATCCGAATTTAGTTTCAAAAGGTGGTCACGTGCAATACTGTTGGACCTGTTTGGATTTAGCTCACTCTATACCCCAAAGCTCCGCAAGATTCAATTTCGTTTTCTTCATGAATTGAAGAATAACGATGGTCTCAGCGTTAGTAAGTTTGTTTTCGACAAACTATCCGAGCCCATCAATAACTGCATGCTCTCTCTCAACTCTCGCCTTTAGAGTGTCATCATCACCACCGCAACGCAACACTATCCCGCAGGAGTCTTTTCCAGGTGGAACTTCGCGTAGACGCTTGGAACCCGTACGTTGCCGCCCACACGTCTTAACTAAGCAGCCACCCGCTGTGTTGAGCCCACCGAACCGGAGTTGCCGACACAATGAATCATGCAATGCAACCTAGGAAACACACTTGACGAACATGCAAGCAAAGGCGCAGGAAATGGGGGACGATTTTAGTTCATTATTGCATTACTAATAAGTAATAGGGTCGAGGCAGCGTTGATACCATCCTGACCCCCCCTCTACGCATGTTCATAGCCCTTGCGTACGTATGCATGGTATATAATGAATCCCGTACCGAAACTCCTACTCATCACTTCATGATCACCTCGTTATCATCCATCTGTATTTTAAGATTCGGTGGCCGATTCCCGATTCGTCCGTGGCAGCATTGAAATAGTCGGCTGGATGAACACTGCAATGGGATACGCAAGCATTTGGAACATCCTAGCACAGTCTTCTCCAGTCCAGCCAGAACAGATGCCGGTTCCTTTCGTAGTCTAATTGATCTTCTTCCCACCGGCTTCCTCCGTCTCGGCCACATAGGGGTGCTTGATAGTCAAACACCAGATATCAAGATAATCGCAGATGGTGACGATGACATCGACGACGAACGATCCATAAACGCCGATGGCCATGCCTAACATGGAGAACATGAAGGCGACTTGATAAACGCCATTGCCAAGCGCACTGGGCCAACCGGAGGCCCAGCCAAAGTGGGATTTCAGGACGGGTCCAAGGGAGTCAATGACACCCCATGCAAGGGGCAAAACCAGGACGTTCCAATACGGGAAAGGGAGCCCGACAAGGTGCGCCGTAATCATCTGGCCGACGCTGTAGGCATTCACGATCCCGGCGAATACGCCAAACGGCACGAGATGCTGTGTGCGAATGATCGGTTGAAGCCAGAGATAGGCCACGATGAGTGTCCAAGTGCCGAAGAAGGGGACGAGACCGAGCAAAGCGCCACGGCGACGGTCGCCACGGGCTCGTCTAGCCTTGAGGACGTTTTGCGCGCTCTCGATAGTGTTGAAGATGAGCATAATAACGCCCTGGACCATGTACCATTCCGTAAACGAGAGGTCGTACATGTAGTCAGGAATGCCCAGAGTCTTAGGCACGCCGATGGTTGCAAGCATGGATTGCTGCCAGAAAGAAGCACCTCCTATATAGCCGGTCAAGGCGTAAACGCACACAAGAATGAGAACACCTTCTACTGGTCCATTGACTATGCCGAGCGTCAAGGTCTTAGTGTGATACTCGTCCCAAGTCTGGGTGTAGAATGTCAAGAGAGCTAGTAGATGGTCAGCTTGACCCCTCAAGGCTCAGGGGACACTGTCAAGTATGCGATTAAACATACAGGCGAAGAGAGTGGCTATGGTATACCAGCTTTGGCCCATGTTCTGTGACCCGGCGAAGATAAGGCTGCCGAGACAGGTGTTGAGTGCATCGACGCCGTGATCGAAGAGCTCGCCTAGTGGACCGCTTTGGCGCGTGCGGCGTCTGGGAGCGTATGTTAGATATTATATTAGAAGGCCACAAAGAGGGCTGGTATAGGATACACATACGCTTGTGCGCCGTCTACTGCATCAAAAGTCTGATAGAGGAAGAGGCCGGCGGCCCATGAGTAATAGACCCATGGCGGGCAGTCCTGGTCCAGATTCGGATTGTACCATAGCAGGGTAAGAAAGTTGGCGACAACAAACATAAAACCCGTCAGGGTTATCAGGTTCGGAGCCATCCACATGGGAAAACACTTGATGATAACATTGTTATAGAAGGGCTTCAAAATGTACTTGGACGTCAACGAGTGGTCGACGCCGGAGTACTTGTAAAGTTTGAGATTGGGCAGGTATTCCTGCCGCACGTATACCATGCTGCCGGCTCTCCTCGATCCGACGACGCTATAGTTGTGACTATGTAGTAAATAAGCTGGAGGTTGAGAGTCAGGCCGGAGACGCGATCAGACGAGAATGCTATTGTTGCTTGAGGGATGAAGGAGACATATAAGTCTCTGATAGTATACCTTTTGGTGTCCGGTCAAATCTTGCTTCAAGGAAAGCGAGAATGTCCCCCTGCGTTGAATCGCGTGCGGCTAGAGACATGCTAGGAATTTTGAGGTCTCCACTGAAGGGTTGCCGATCTTTGATGACAGCCGAAGCATCTGAACGTACTACATAGTAAGTACCTAAGTGATGTCACTGGCGTGGCTGAAAGCTTATCGGGTCTTGTGGCTAGTACAGCTACCCAACTCTCTCAAGCCACTTTACATTGACGCCATTCGGCTCATCCTCTTCACGGCTTCAAATTCAACGGGCCTCGCTTTCCCTAAACGTTACATGTTATACGAATCCATCAACATTCTGCGATGCAGGTGGTAAATCTTCTTTACACCTCAAAATCCAGGCAACCCAGGGTGTAAATGTATCTTTACAAATCGGACCAGGCCTCGTTGCTACCCCTATTACCCCTTTATGTCTCCATCGCCGACTATAGGGGTATCTCTATTCAGCCAATTGTGGCAAGGGAGTATTGGTAGGCAGGGCTTAATGATTGTGCTATTGCCTGCTCACCAATAACCTACCTACAGGGATCTTTCACACCATCTATTCATGCCTCGCTCCAGGATGTTTCGATTGGTCCAAACCAGGAGACCACATACTTACCTACTATTTAGGTCTATGCTGTCGGGTGCATGGGCGACGAAGAACAAATCCTCGCCCAGGGCCTTCGCGCAAGGGCTTTTGCAAAGTTGGCTCAAAGTCCCTTAATGATAAGATCTTCCTTACACAGGGTTTCGCAGGCCCAGTGACTTTCCGAAGCATGGAACATCTTCTCAGAGTCCACGTCGCCTCTCCCTGAATGGTTGCAGAAAAGGTCACATTGGATCCTCCGAAGCGGGGGACAATGTTGTAGTCTATTGTGGTGGACCGTCTTGCCGGGCCTTATCTGCAATATCAAGCCTTTCGAAGGATCACTGGTTTCGACCGCCTCAAGCTCTGCCATAGAAACTAGCAGCTTCTCTTTCTCAACTTCCTGAAAGCCCTTTTGAGATTATCCTTCAAAGTTGGCATTAAGGGAGATCATTGCTTTCAAATTCGAAGGTATCCAAAGGCTTGTGACCGTGAGATCCAGAAAGTGTCTAAACTACACCAACCGTCCAGCGAATATCAGCCAAAATTTCCGGAGACTACAGTGTTCCGGACATTCTCTTTTAATCCATTGCCAACTGGCTATCACATTGATATAGCTTTTAGTGACTCTTCTGTCCAGTCGGCAAACCGTGTAAGGTACTGCCAGTAATTCCCCGTTCCTACTCCGCACTCTTCATATCGTAATGGATAGTTAGACAGTCTGTGAACGATACAATTTCAGGCTTCCTCTTACAACCTAAATGCATCAACAGGGGCTTTCGGTCTCCTATCGGTCCCGTTCCTTCCTGCCTAGTAAATCCCATCTACAAGCACGCCTTGGTAGACACCAGCGAATCCTTTTCCTCGATTGTATGCTCTAAGGAATCCGGTACTGGAGGCTGGGTATTCCAGATAGACTGCTGTGTATATTGTAGCTTTGTCCTTTCATATACCATGGCTATTTCACGTGAACGCTACCCGCTCCCGACTTATCCAAGGCTGCGAAACCAAGATATCCAGTATTCCATGAAATCTCCGCTAGCTTGTGAAGTACCCAGCTGACCACGACGTTCAGGGGCCCAATACGACGCAGAAGACACCTGCCCCCTTCCCGGGCCCTTTCCAGATATCGGGAGTAGCCATCATCATTTTCAGGGCAATACTCACCTCGGCCACGGTGTACAGTCCAGATATGATGCGTCTATCGAAGATTCCCAATGAGCCTTGGGGGGGGTTTGACGATAAGCTGGTATAATTGAATGGTGGCAGAAAGGAAGGTCGAGATAAGACCTATAGGGTGGTCACACTTCGTTTTGAACGCCTATGGCCGCACACACTCGAGAAGAATTATCATACTACCGATAAAGCTTTCGAAGCAACCGCATGTCAGTGCACACATAAAACTCCACAACGATAGATTGACAGAACGCCTGAACCTAACATGATAGGATCCTCACGCAAGGCTTCCCTGGAAACATCAAAAGACCAGAACTTTCCTCTCCAAGCCTGTATATCTCAGCCCAAGGCAACCATTTGTTGACGCCCCCGTAGCCTTCTCACCTTAACTCCATAGACCCGGCATTGAGCTGCTTCGACAGGCAAGATGGTCTATCTTCGTCGACCGGATTTGACAACGAGAGTGGGTGTCCTCCTTTTGGAACGGCCCCGGATCGCCCCATTGTCAACGTCTAGCACTGCCTAAACCTAGCAAGCACGATGTCGCGGATCCGGTCCCCATATACAAAAAGCTCGGGGTCCCCTGCTCGATGGTTTGTTCATACCTTTTCTGCACCAGCGGAGTAGTTGCTTGGCTAGTTGAGACCTTGCTTGTTAAACCTTGTTGCTAGTTCGGTCCGTCCCTTAATATTTGCCATTCCAAGGACTGTTGGCTGTTTATAATAGCTCATCACTGCCACTGGCAACGCTTTGCTCGATGGCTTGTAGGACTGCACGTTCCTCAAAGACAGGGCCTTGCCCGTCGCACTTTGCCTGGGGCTTGAGTCGCTCGCTCACGTCCGCCACGTCCACCATGCCCTTCCGGAATAACTCATGATTGATGATAAGATCCCATGTGGCGCCAGCAGCTAGCAGGCGCTCGCCTGATTCCGACTCAACGATCCGATGGCTCGGCGTCTTATTTGTGTGGTTTGCGAGGAGGTCCGAATAGAAATCGGTGGGATTGTACTCCATAGGGCCCGTAGTCGTCGGGACGCCACCAGGCGGCGACATAGACCCTCTCTGGGCCTGGATGCTAGACGTGGCGCGCAAAATCTCGTTCTCTGTGCTGATCTTCTGGAGATCACGCTTCAGTTTCTCGTTTTCGCTGGCAGTTTGGCTCTGTGCTGCCTCAAGGCTCGCTAGCTTAGCTTCAAGGTCTTTCACGTGTCGTTCCTTACGTTCGCGAAATGCACGTTGACTAGATTGCACATAGTATTAGTCTAGAACTAAAGCGCTGCTATGAGACAGGGTCTACCGGGAAATTTTTTATTTTTTTTTTTCATCGCGGGCGATCAGGAAGATAATTACTTACGCAGCCCTGTTTTGTGCTTTCCGGCGAGACTGCGCAGGAGTCAAATCTTCATCGTCGGAGTTAGAACCAGTCTGTCGAGATCCATCCGGGTCTGACTTTGTCACGGGTATCATGTCGACAAGTGGCTGGTGATTTTTGGCCGATCCGCTGCTTTGCGAGAGGTTCCGGGCTTGCACGGGCTGTGTAGGCGGAGTAGGCGGCCCGGGAGGTCCCTGAAATGCATGCTGCTGCGCTTGATGGTTGAACTGCGCATACTGGTCAAAGCTATGGAGTTGATCGCTGTTTTGATAACCGTCGTAGACTTCCTATTGTAACGGGTACAAGCATCAGTACTCTCTCTATTCGGAGGCCATAGTAATGGCAGACGAACAAAAAGGTGAGGGATACGAACGGGTGGAGACTGGTTGTTGTAGTCTTCGGACGCGGCCGGGTTCGAATGAGATGGTGTTAAGGGAGGAATGCCTATGAACTGGTAAGGCTGCGCCCCACCGTAGTATGTTTGCGAAAAGTCCATTCTTGTGGATTGGCTTGATGCAGATAGAGAGGGCCTCAGAAGGGGCAATATCCATATACTTAGGAATCTACAGAATCGTGAAGGAATGAACGTCGCCAGAGATCGAGGAGGACGGAGAGCAGATGGGGGGGGGGACTGATGAATCCAATGCTCGTCTCCAAGAGCGCGCGTTGTTGATGGTGGTAAGGGTAAGGCGAGAGCGTAGTAGTGGTGCTAACTTAGTACGTAATTAAGGGAGGGCCCGCAGGAGGGGGAAATTCGATGGGGGAAATGATTCTTTGGCGGCCGTGTTAGACAAGACTGGCTAATGACCACACCAAGCCCTGGCAAACCGCACCCATGACAGCTGAGCTGGGCAGCAAGACCAGGTTCAACAAAAGCAAGCTGCAAAGCTACACAACAGCATATAGACGGCAGACTGCTTTGGCTATGTAGGTCTCAAATGAATATATCCAATCAAGTACGTTCGCCACCGTCGCTCGTGTTGCCCGACCGGTGGTGGGAAACAAATCATACGTCGAGCTCGGCATTACTACTTCCCTATAAGTAGGTGCAAATGACTTTCATAAGATGGTGTATTTAGGGGCGTGGGGCATAGGCAGCATCAACGGCCCCGGGCGAGCCGGCGCTCTTTCGTTATCAGTCACTTCAATGAGGAAGCTCTAAGCTTTAATGCATCTTCGCGAGCAGATGGTCCACGGAGAAGTTAGCAGTTACTGTATCTGTAGGCAATGCTTCTACGAACATTGCACGAGGAAGAGCCTGACGTTAGGTAGGCTGACGATGGTACAGCAAGTACCCCAATTGTTCTGGAATTCAGGAGAACCGCACTCTACCATTGCTGGGCAACACTAGAGACACTAGAGGACCCCACTGTAGAAAGACCGCCATAGTAGGCAAGTAGAAGTAGGACGAATCTTCCCTCCCGCTCATTCGAGTAGTTGAGCGAGCAGTTAGGCAGTGTGATGGACGGTTTCATTTCGGGGGCCGGTTCTCCTATTGCTCTCCTTTTCGAACCGTGGCTTGTTGTCTCTGAAAGGCACGAAGACTACAGGATCCTGGCAACCTGGGATACCTCCTGTCTGCAGCTTGGCAGCCTTGCACAAAACAACCAAGATCCCTGTCGCCTGCTGGACGAGCAGAGGAGAACGACTGCGAATCAATCAAGGTTAAGGCGGCGCAATGGAATCAGGCCCTGGTCGAACTGTGTCCAGGTTCGCTTGCTGGTATCCAGGTCGTATGGAGGACAAGCCTCTCTCCGAAGCCACTTCTGGGTCTTTTGTGACCTTGTTAAGAATTTCGAAGTTGCTGACATGATCTCGGGTGGTCCGGTCCGCCTGAAAGGCGGGAAGTTGTTAGATTCGAATGCAAGCTTTCTATGAGTAACCGGGGCAGGGGGCCCTAGGCCCGGCCGATCACGATGGGCAAGGATTAAAGCTAATGCAAGCTGCATTTGATCCGGGGATTCTAGCTTTGTTTCCAAGGATGCCGATCCAGAAAGAAGAATATGCGATTATCAGAGTCAGGCAAGAAAGCTTCATGGCACTGTGTTAAAGTCGATAGTGAATACAGGCGATATTAGCGCCAATTGCTACCGGGTGAGTCACTAAAACCTTGAGAACTTGACTATTCGATCTATAGTCTAACATTGGCTAATTTCCGCTCGACGTCCTACTACAGCGGCAAACACGTATGCTTAGATCTATAGGGCGCCACTTACGCAGCACGAAAGTGTCAAATAGAGGTTGCGATTATCCCTCCGTGCATCCCTCATGACCTTGTCCACGGGGATTGTGCTCTTTTCCCAGACGCGGAACACGTCAAAACAGGATCCGTTTATGGGTCGAACGCACTCGCTATCTCTCTACGAGTACACTCATGTCAGGAGAGCTGCGCATATAATATTAGATGGATTGGTGGTAAGCCATTTAGCGAGTACGCATCAATCGCCGTGTTTGAGCTACGTATTAGGTCGGTTGCTGCCCATATAGCCGAGTAGCATCCATCTTCTTAAGCAGAATGTCATTCTTCGAAGTACTCCCTAGGAAACGGCTCCAGGTTGGATTACAAGCCGGCTTACTTCCATACAAGAGTTCTCCTTTCTTTGCTATGAAGTCCTTTTTTCCATGCCAGCCATGTGTAACTCCTTATGAACGGGAGGGCGTAAGGCCGCGGGGGTCCCAGGCGTAGTCCCCCTTTTCTGGACCAATCGTGTAGACCTTTCCATGCCGAGTTCCAGGTTTCCGAATGGCCATTTGGCCAACCGAAAGTAGGGTTACATGAGACAGGGATAGGGCTTTCTTCGCTTCCTATAAAGCATGCCAGCACAGCATCGAATGTCGACTGAGGCGGTAAAAGGGGGGGGGGGGAGATGCAAACAGCGCAATTTTGATTTTATGAAGGCTTGG